>JASVEL010006854.1:0-30334 GCA_032618575.1 Nicotiana noctiflora | reverse complement strand
GATCCAACCGTATATCTCCTTGCGGCGTGCGGCCCGATCCACTACTAGTCGGCTAATATGCGGATACGGAGCCTCGCGAGGCTCAAAAGTAGTTTTTGAAAACTCTTTTATCATTTTTCGGTTGGAAAACAGTAATATCAAGTTCCAGAGATTGGAATTTAGCATAATAACCAAAAATAGCTGCGGACTAGTAGTAAACTAGCATGTCTATGTGATAAGACAATGATAACGATCCTCGCGGGATCCAATAAGTGGCTCACGGCCCACATGTATACTCAACCGCCCAAGAAGGGGGTTCCTCGGCTCAAGAGTGGCCATTATCACAATATATATATATATATATGCAACCATCCGAGAAGGAGGTTCGACGGCTCTAGAATAGCCAATAATACAATATCAACAGGTTGGACTAATATGTAGTCTCCAGTTCATGATCGACCCCGCACTCTCAAGAGTGTGCGTGTCTCGCCGCTATACAGCGTCACAAAGTGGTATACCGGGGTTTCGAACCCGCTGGTCATCACCCACATCTATTACTCACCTCAATACGGCGCGACGACTACTCCGCAATGCCCTTGCCACGAGAATCAAGCTCCACACGCGTAGAATCTGATCAAATACAGTAAAAATACAACAATTTAGGCCAATGGGACGACACCCAATCAATACAACTCAATTTACATCAAAATTCCCAAAGTTGTCAAAACCCGAGCCCCGGGCCCACATTTCGAAAATTTACGAAATTCACATTTCTAGAACCCTCGTCTCAATACGAGTCTAAGCATATCAATTTTACCAAAATCGGACTCCATTTGCCCACTCAAATCCTTGTTTTTCTACAATTTAGGCTTAGGGCTCAAACCCACAATTAATCTTCCATTTACAGGGAATTAACCAAGGATTTCATGTTAAAATGATGTAATTAAGCCACAAAACTTACCTCCAACGAATCCCCGATGAATTACCAGCAATTCCCGTCAATTTCTCCTCTTGGAACTCAAAAATGGGGTTTTGGGTTAATGAACCCGCGACCCCTCTGTTCTGTGATTTAACTCACTGCCAGAACGATTTCTTCTATGCGATCGCAATGACCCTATGCGATCGCATAGAGTTAAATTTCCTGCCAATTTCCCCTTCTATGCGATCGCAATGCTCTCCCGCGATCGCATAGCACAACCTTCCAGGCCTCATCTTTTCTTCTCTGCGATCGCAACACTAGCTATGCGATCGCAATGCACAGTCAGACAAACCTATGCGATCGCACCCCTTGCTATGCGATCGCATAGAACATTTTTCTCACCCCTCCAATCTCTTCTATGCGATCGCACAAATGACCCTGCGATCGCGTAGTGCCAGTTTCCATACCTATGCGATCGCATCTCCTATTACGCGATCGCATAGAACAACTCTGGGCTCACTTCCATCCTTCTATGCGATCGCAATAACCCTATGCGATCGCATAGGGCATCCGTCTGCAACAAAACCAGCAGCCAACAGCAGTTCCAAAAATAGAAGAAATGGTCCGTTTGGACCCCCGAAATCAACCCGAGGCTCCGGGACCCCAACGAAAACCACCAACATACTCCAAAACACGATACGGACTTGTTCCAATCATAAAAACACCATCCTAAACATCAAAATCACCAATTACACACGGATTCAAGCCTAAATTCCTTAAAACTTTCCGAATTACGTATTCAATCAAAAACCCGACCAAACGACGTCCGAATGACCTGAAATTTTGCAGGCACATCCAAAATCACCTAACGAAGCTACTGCCACTGTCGGAATTCCATTCCGACCCCCGGATCAAAATCTCACCTTCCGATCGGATTTCGCCAAAATTCAACCTTAGCCAATTCAAGCCTATTTCTACACCGGGCCTCCAAATTCAATTCCGATCGCTCCCCTAAGTCACAAATCACCTCCTGGAACTATCCGAATCATCAGAATCCGATTCCGAGCCCTCTAACCAAATAGTCAACTCCGGGTTGACTTTCCTTATTCAAGTCTCCTTCAAAAAGGCTATATGCCTCATTTTCAATCCAATTCACTCCTAATTTACCCGATAGACTCTAACACTTATATAAAAGCATGAATTATGTAATTACAACATAACGGAGTGGTAAATTCCCGTAACGACGGGTCGGGTCGTTACATGTGTGTCATTGCATGTATTGATGTGTTCTCTATGATTTTGAGCAGATTTGGCATCTGAGGAGATTGACTTGCGAGGCAAGCGCAAGGCGGACTGAGGGTTCTACTGGTTCGAGGTGAGTGGTAGTAGTAAATAATGTACTAAGGGTTTGAAACCCCGTACTAGCACTTTACAGTGCTATGTTGAGATGAGATACGCGTCTTGTGATGGGCGTGGTGACATTGTGATTGGGGACTTGGACTTGGTCCTTCCCGGCTTATAGTAGACTGTGTTTTATGACTGTTGATGAGATTATAACTGTTTAAATGGGGCTAAAAGCCATGTTTGGGGCCTTGTGCCGATCTGTAGATCACTAGGGGACCCGTAAAGCTAGGTGACCCTTATATCGTGTTGGAACTTATACTCAGCCATGAAACTAGCTGAATAGCCTGTTAAGAGCCAGTACTAGATGTGTACTGTGAGAGATGAATTACTTAAGGTGGAAGCCCCCTGATTTAGCTGAGTGAGCCGAAAGGCCAATCCTATACTAATTGAGACAGGGTCGAGGACCCATATATATATATATAAGTCTATATTGACTGAGACAGGGGACCCACTGTGATATATTATATTGGGCCTGAGAGGCCAACTATATACTGACCGGGATAGGGTCGAGGACCCATTATGGGGTATTATATATATATACCTATATTGGATCGGGCTGCACGTCGCAGCAGTATATATATATTAGATCGGGCTGCACGCCGCAGCAGTATATATATTGGATCGGGCTGCACGCCGCAGCAGTATATATATTGGATCGGGCTGCACGCCGCAGCAGTATACATATTGGATCGGGCTGCACACCGAAGCAGTATATATATATTGGATCGGGCTGCACGCCGCAGCAGTATATATATTGGATCGGGCTGCATGCCGCAGCATTATACTTATTAGATACTTATGCTTTATGGACACATGTATAGGGAGATAGTTGTACACCGTTGTGGTACGAGAAGGGATTTAGTCAGTGTGGGACCTTGACGAGATAGGTGTGGACTGGTGATCGGAGTACTACTGTAGTGATGACTTACCGGTGGGGGGGTTCACCTTAGAACTTTTTAGTGATAGTACAGGAGTTCTTATTTTCAGTTATTGTTTATTATTATTACTCATTAAGTTGAAATATACTCACCCAACTCCTCTGCACTCTCTGTGCAGATCCACAGGTGCCCGAGAGCAGTTGAGATATTGTAGCTGCTGATCATTATCTACTTTTGCGGAGACTACGAGGTAGCTACTGGCGTCCGCAGAACCTATTTTCTCCTTCATTATCATTCTGTTGTTTCATCTTGCTTAGACTTGTTTGTACTAGGATGCTTATTCTGTAGAGGCTCAAACTCGTGACACCACGATTTGGTTGGGACCGTACTTTGTATGCTTTTACTATAACGTTGCCATTTTTATATGATCACTTGCTGTTTAAGTTTAACTGGATTAATTGGAATTAATAATTGGCTGGATTAAGAGGTAATATGGTCGGGCTTGCCTAGAATTGTGTGGGGCGCCATCACGACCGGGGTTTGGGTTGTGACAATTTTCCTTAGGATCTTTTTTATATTCTTGTTTGTAGCTTCCACTGCCCCATTTGCCTTTGGCCTGTACGGTGTAGAGTTACGATGCAGGATCTTAAATCTCTGGCAAGCTTCCGCCATAAGGTGACTATTCAGATTGGCCCCATTATCTGTGATGATTACCTTGGGAATTCCAAACCGGCATATAATATTTTCATGCACAAAATCCACAACAGCTTTCTTCGTCACCACCTTGAATGTCTTTGCCTCTACCCATTTAGTGAAGTAATCAATCGCAACAAAATGAATCTATGTCCGTTGGAAGCTACAGCCTCTATCGGTCCGATGACATCCATGCCCCAAGAAACAAACGGCCAGGGTGCAGACATTGTATGCAATTCATAAGGCGGGGAATGGATTAGATCTCCATGTACCTGACATTGGTGGCATTTCCTCACATATCTGATACAATCCCGCTCCATGGTGAGCCGATAGTACCCGGCTCTCAGAATCTTCTTTGCTAAAATATACCCGCTCATATGGGGTCCGCAGGCTCCAGTGTGCACCTCAATCATAATCCTAGCTTGTTGCGCATCCACACACCTCAACAACCCCAGGTCTGGTGTTCTTTTATATATGATTCCTCCACTGAAGAAAAAGCCATTCCCTAAGCGTCTTACAACTCTTTTCTGATCACCGGTGGCTTGCTCTGGGTATTTTCCTACCTTCAGGTACTCCTTAATGTCATGATACCACGGTTCTCCATCCAATTCTCCTTCCACAGCAAAATAATAAGCATTCTGATCACGTACCTGGATCTGAAGTGGATCTATATATGCTTTGTCCGGATGATGTAACATAGAGGACAGTGTGGCCAGAGCATCCGCAACTTCGTTGTACATTCTTGGGATATGTTTGAACTCTATGGACTGGAACATTTGGGACAACTCATGCAAACAATGCCGATAAGGTATCAATTTCAGATCACTTGTTTCCCATTCTCCCTGAATTTGATGTATCAAAAGATTCGAGTCACCCATGACCAAAATCTCTTTAATGCCCATGTCTATTGCCATCCTCAATCCCAATATACACGCCTCATATTCTGCCATATTATTGGTACAGAAAAATCAAAGCTGAGCGGTAACGGGATAGTGTTGACCTGTTTATGAAATAAGCACTGCTCCGATACCAACTCCCTTACTATTGAGGGCTCCGTCAAAATACATATTTCATCCTGGCTTTTCATTCTGTTCTATTTCTTCGACATTCATTGCCTCCTCATCCGGAAAATATGTCTTTAGTGGCTCATACTCATCATCCACTGGATTCTCTGCCAAGTGATCTGCAACTGCCTGTTCCTTCATCGCCGTACGAGTTACATAAATGATGTCAAATTCTGTGAGCAGAATTTTCCATTTAGCAAGTCTTCCTGTAGACATGGGCTTCTGGAATATATACTTCAGAGGATCCAACCGTGATATCAAGTACGTGGTGTATGCTGATAGATAGTGCTTCAGCTTCTGAGTGACCTAGGTCAATGCGCAGCAAGTTCTCTCTAACTGAGTATATTTTACCTCTTAAGATATGAATTTCTTACTAAAGTAATATATAGCCTGCTCTTTCTTACCTGTCTCATCGTGATGTCCCAGCACACAACCAAAAGAATTGTCAAGCACTGTCAGATATAAGATCAAAGGTCTTCCCGGCTCTGGAGGAACTAGAACTGGAGGATTTGCTAAATATTCCTTGATTTTGTCGAAGGCTTCCTGACATTCATCGGTTCATTTCACTGCTGCATCTTTCTTTAACAACTTGAAGATTGGCTCACATGTTGAAGTCAACTGAGCAATGAACCGACTAATATAATTCAACCTTCCCAGTAAGCTCATTACTTCCTTCTTGTTCTTCGGCAGAGGTAAACTCTGGAAGGCCTTGATCTTTGACGGATCTAGTTCAATGCCTCGCCGGCTCACTATAAATCCCAATAGCTTCCCCGAAGGTACTCCAAAAGCGCATTTTGCAGGATTGAGTTTAATATTGTACCTCCGGAGTCTTTGGAAACACTTCCTCAAAACCCTCACATGATCATGTTGCTTCTTGGACTTTATGATAACGTCATCCACATACACTTCTATTTCTCGATGCATCATATCATGGAACATTGTGGTCATTGCCCTCATATAAGTAGCTCCGGCATTCTTTAACCCAAAACGGCATCACTCTATAGCAGCATGTTCCCCAAGGAGTAATGAAAGTAGTTTTCTCTGCATCTTCTTCATCCATTACGATCTGGTGATAACCATCATAGCAATCTACAAAAGAATCGATCTTATGCTTGGCGCAATTGTCGATTAATATGTGGATGTTTGGGAATGGGAAGTCATCCTTTGGACTGGCTTTGTTGAGGTCTCTGTAATCCACACACACACTGGTTTTTCCATCTTTCTTTGGGACTGGCACAATATTTTCTAACTAGGTGGGATACTTAGTAACTTGTATGACCTTTGCCTCAAACTTCTTATTCACCTCTTCTTTTATCTTCACGCTGATGTCCGTTTTGAACTTTCTCAACTTTTGCTTCACTGGCCGGCATTCAGGATAAATAGGAAACTTGTGTACCACCAAATTAGTACTAAGTCCAGGCATGTCATCATAGGACCAAGAAAAGATGTCCATGAACTCATTCAATAGCTTTATTAACTCTTCCCTGAGGGAGGCTTCTAAATGTACATTGATTTTCGTTTCCCAGACATTATCCTCACTCCCCAAATTGATATATTCTGTCTCACTCAAGTTTGGTTTGGGTTTGTCCTCATATTGATTCAAGTCTTTACTTATTTCCTCTAGTATTTCTTCGTCCTCATATTCCATCTCACTATCATTCTCAATTTCTTGTATAATAATTCGATTGTCAGAACTGGGCCGGGAATCCTTCATGCATGACATATCATCAGAATTAGCACATATGGAACTGTACAAAAGGAAAAATAAAAATAAAAATATGGCAAAAATGAAGAAAGAAGAAGAAGCTACATTTCATTGATATTTCAAAAGATGAACAAAGTTTGGGTACATTTTGATTTCCATGGGGGTGGGGACTACAAAAGTAAAATTGATTTTTGGGAAATGATGATGTATTTCAAAAGCTAACTACCAAGACTCCTTCCTGATTGGGAAATGAGTGGCTTCCCAGTTGTTGAGCGCAACACCAGACCCCACGAACTGAACGTCTATCTTGCTGGTGCCCTCGCCCATTTCTACCATGTTCACATCCCCAAATAACATTTCAAACCTCATCAAGAGCTCCTCATCAGGTCTAGTCTCAGCATACCTAGACGCAGCAAATGTTAGATGTCGTTTTGTACCAGGCTTGGCGAAGGTGTCGGACAGTTTTGGGACAGGTTTAGGAAGGGTCCAGTTTTTCTTTTTGGTTCTTTTGGCTTTCCGGATGTCGGCGTGGGTGGGTTTGAATCCCAAGCCGAAGGTGTCATTGTTCACTAGCAGATGGACTGGTTCAGTTATTCCTTGCAAGCCTATTCCAAGCTCTTTCCCCGGTGTAAATCCATTTTTGATCCTCTCTCTGGCTACCATCACAGCGGCAGGTTCTATAGTAGGGTTGGCAGTTTCTCTCCTTCAGCAATCTTATTCACTGCTACAGTGTCTGTCACTTGGTACACCCAGGGACCTTTGTCTCCGTCCGTCTCCTCGAAGGGCATTATGGCATTGCAGGTGTCTCCCTCTCCGTGCACTATGATTTCTTGCTGATCCCATTCGAACTTAACCATTTGGTGCAAGGATGATGGTACAGCTTTAGCTACGTGGATCCATGGTCGACCCAGCAATAGATTGTAGGACATAGTGATGTCTTACACCTGAAACTCCATCCTAACGTCTACTGGCCCAATGGTGACCTCCAAAATGATATCACCCAGAGTATTTTTGCTTCCTCCGTCAAACCCTCGCACATTCACACTATTCCGCCGGATTCTGTCAGGATTGATATTCAGCTTCCCAAGAGTCGAAAGTGGACAAATGTTTGCACTCGAACCATTGTCTATCAACACCCGAGTGACCACTGATTCCTCGCTTTTCACAGTAAGGTAGAGTGCCTTGTTATGTTCAGTCCCCTCAATGGGCAATTCATTGTCTGAGAACGTGACCTTGTTGGACTCAAAAATCTTGTTGGTAATCTTCTCAAGATGATAGACTGAGATCTTTTTAGGGACATGTACCTCATTCAATATCTTCATCAATGCTTTTCTGTGTTCCTCCGAGTGAATCAACAATGAGAGCAAAGAGATTTGTGCAGGTGTCTTCCTCAACTGTTCTACTATCGAGTAGTCTTGAGATTTTATCTTCTTCAGAAATTCTTCTACTTCTTCTTCAGAGACCGGCTTCTTTATATGATTCTCCTTCACCACTTTCATTTTTCTTAACTCTTCTGGGGCAATACACCGCCCGGAACGAGTTAGACCATGTGTCTCGTTAATCTCTCCAGTCACTTCTTTCCCTTTGTACACTATTGCCAGCTTGTTGTAATTCCAAGGTACAACTTTAGTATCTACCACCGGCATCTGCACAATTGGCTTTATAATCACTGGTTCCATGCATGCACCTTTCACTGTCAATACTGGTTTCACCCCTGGCACCACAACTTTCAAAGTCTCAACCGCTGGTTGCTTTTTCACTGGTACTTCAACTATTGCTTCCCCTTTCTCAATTTCTTTTCCTGCTTTGCTGCTGGCTTTTATCATCATGACCGACTAGGATGGCTTCCTACTGCTCTCCTCTTGTGATAACTCTATCATGTGTGCTCTCATGATGAGTGGTTTAGTGGATTTTGAGTAATGTTCGGAGCCTCTAGAGCCTATACCTCAATCCTCCAACTATCAATGAGCTCTTGAATAGCAGTCTTCGAGTGCCAACATTTCTCAGTGTCGTGCCCCAGTGCCCTCGAGCAATATTCGCACCTGACTGACTGATCAATATTCCTAGGAGGTGGGTTCGGAAGCTTTGATTTGAATGGGCTCAACATCCCCAATTCCTTCAGTCGGTGATAGAGGCTAGTGTAGGAGTCCCCTAACGGGGTGAATGTTTTCTTCGTCTGGTTTCGGTTCCTCATCTCCGGGTCGGGCCTGAAGTTGGGTCTATTCTGGTTTTTGTAAGTTCTAGAAGAAGGGTAGGTATTTTGTGTGTGATAAACATTCTACGGGACCTGGGCTCGCCATACTTGTGGTGGTGGTGGATAGGTTTGGGCTTGCGGGTTATGGTAGTGTGGGGTAGTAGGTGGATAGTATGGTGGAGGTGGGTTGTAGGGTGTTGGCGGGTATGGCTGGTATGGGCGAGGCGGGTAATGGTATTGGCTATGATTGCACGATTTACTCTCCTCAATCGACACCTCTTTTTTCTTCTTCTTCCCAATGGCTCCTCCATTCCCTGTCTGTATGGCCTGATTTGTGGCCCTGATCGCAGAAAAGCTCATAAGCTTGTTAGTTTTCAATCCTTCTTCCAGAAAACTTCCCATTTTTACGAATTCATTAAAATTCTTGCCAATGGCTGACACCAGATGTCCATAGTAGGTAGGATCCAAGGCCTGCAAGAAACAATCTACCATTTCACTTTCTTTCATCGGCGGATCCACCCTCGCTACTTGTTCTCTCCACCTAAAAACGTACCCTCGAAAGCTTTCACCAGGTTTCTTTTCCATTTTAGTAAGTGAAAACCTATCTGGTATGATCTCCAAATTATACTGGAAATGGTTAGCAAACGCTTGTGCGAGATAATCCCACATGAACCACCTGGTATGATCTTGGCGCGTGTACCATTCCAGTGCAGAACATCTCAAACTTTTGCTAAAGTACGCCATCAGAAGCTCATCTCTTCCCCCTGCACCGCGCATCTTGCTACAGTATCCTCTAAGATGGGCTACCGGATCTCCGTGCCCACTGTACATGTCAAACTTCGGCAACTTGAACCCGACAGGGAGCTGCACTTCTGGGAACAGACATAGGTCTTTGTACGCCACACTTACTTGTCCCCCTAGCCCTTGTATGTTACGAAAGGACTGCTCCAAACTCCTCATCTTTCTGGCCATCTCCTCCTATTCTAAGTTCCTGACAAGTTTTTCTTCGATTGCCTCCATTAATAGGGTATGAGATTCATACTGCCGAAAGGTTGGTTCAGGCGGGTAGTAGTGGGCATCTTGTACATGGAACAACGGCTCACTGGATGACTTATGCAGGGCGGCAGGTGGAGGTGCTACAAATATCGAGGCGACCTGTGGTGGCTGGGGTGGCACTTGTTTTGACAGTGGTGGTGGTACTTGAGAGGTGGAGGCATAGTAGTGGTGATAGTCTGGATATGTAAAGGATGAGTTCATAGTGGGTGGCTCAGGGTTGGGATTGGCTGGAGGATGTATGCTAGGTAAGGGTTGACCCCTAGACCAAGCCTGATACATCTCAGCCTTCTGCTGCTTATGCTTGTACCTTTCTTTTTTTATTCCTGCCATGTCCACAACTTCCTCCTCTTGGACAGGGTCCATAACAGTTGGTTCAATTTTTTGGGATACGGCCTTTGTCATTGTCTTAGATCTTGTATTGTAGGGATGAGTAGCCAGAATGCCAGTTGCCAACTAGAATCTGATTCTCATAAACAACAACACCCGTTAATAGTTAGCATATGAAAGGATAAGATGCAATAATCACAATTTTGCCTTCGATCGTCATGCATCATCCCGGCCTTTGTTTCATTTTGAACCAATCTCATCATTCTCTTTTTTTTTCTTTTCTTCTTTTCTTTATTGGTTTGCGTTCCTATTTATTTGCCTATCGTGAAATAAAAATTGACATAAAGCAAAAAGGATTAGCAACAACTCTTGATTTCTCATTGATATTTCAAAAACATCGGTTTACAAGATGGCGTTGTGCTACTAATGCAAAGAAATATGAATACATAATGCATGCCCTATGAATACATTAATTCTCCTAGTGCCCGCGAGACAATGTTCGGTCTTGCCGCGGGCCTATATGCTAATCCACTTTGGAGCCTATCTAGGTCGGACATGACTTGCTGAACAAAGAACTTCACAGCTGATACAAATGTTGTCCGTGACATGTCTTCACACAGCTGGCTCTTTCGGGTGATATACTGAGCAATATGAACAGTTCTCTCTCAAATAACCCCTTTCTCTTGAAGCAGTCGACTGATCTGTTTGGCGTGAGCATCTAATGTGTGTTGGTTCTCTTTTTGTATTTGTTGTAGCTCAAACTCTAAACGAGCCATAGTCGTGTAACAATGTTCCCTTTCTTCTTCGAAACCTTTGATGATATTGTTACTTTCGACAGTGGCTGTGACAATTTTCTTTCTTAGTCGAGCTACCTCAAACTCATGCTTATCCTATGGCTGCTGAACCAACTTGGCTCTCTCTTCGGCATCTTTGGCCAGCTGCTTCCGAGTCCTGGCTAACTCCTTTTCTACTTTGTCTAAATCGAAGTTGTGGTCATTTACTTTGCGCCGAATATTTTCATTCAATTTATCATCTCGAGCTAAGCGAACAGGGGTCTCGGATGCATTTTTCATTTTAGCAACCTGAGCCTTCAGAATTTCATTTTCTTTTTTAGCTGCTTCTTCTCTCCTTCATCGGATGCTGCCTGCTAACTGCTCTCAAACTGGAGATCTCTCAATTGTTTTTCCAGCAAGCTGATCTTGGCCTTATATTCACTTTCTTTGGCCGCCCAATTCATATTTTCCTTAGATTGCTCCGCCAGATCTTGCAAGTGAGGTCTTTTCGATGGCCTGTCATGCTCAATACCCCGTCGATACCAAGCGGAATACCCAGACAACACTTCACCCCGGGCTCTGTTCTGCACACAAGTCTCTACTTTCAAATTCTGACATTTATTCCAAATCTGTCGGACCTTTGCTTCCGGGAATTTCCCATCCAGACTAATCTCTATTACTTGTGAACTGAGGTCCCCATCCTTTGGTATAACTTGACATCTTCCAAGCTGTCGCAGGGCCCTGTATGGGGCATAAGGCTGGATACTTTTCAAACACATGATCAAAAAGTGTGACCCTTCTGTCAGCATGTAAATCACCTCGTTGAGGGGTAACCATCCGTACGCCCAATCGATCTAGCTGTCGGTCAACGATCGTAGATGTGAAATCCAATCCTTAACTCCCTCTGACAACTTAACTTCTTTTGTTCTCGTGTAAAATTCTTCGAGGCATGTTCTTTTAGTCGGCCCGTAGCTTGAGAACGAAGGATGGTGGCATAGATGTTCTATCAACCAGATTTGCAAAATCAAGTTACATCCTTCAAAGAAGTTGGACCATGCTTTACATGTAGTCAAGGCACGGTAGATGGCTGCTAAAAT
Source organism: Nicotiana noctiflora (assembly GCA_032618575.1). Taxonomy (NCBI): domain Eukaryota; kingdom Viridiplantae; phylum Streptophyta; class Magnoliopsida; order Solanales; family Solanaceae; genus Nicotiana; species Nicotiana noctiflora. The sequence continues at coordinate 18,245 of JASVEL010006854.1, read as the reverse complement.
CATTGGAGCCAGAGTACAATTATCTTGTACAACCAAAGTGCTTGCTACACCAGCGACCTTTATATCAATGTGCCCGTCTTTTCTCAAAAATATGATGATCCCGAGAAATGCCACTAAGAAAGTAAACCGTCGATGTTCCTCCTATTTTGCTCGGTTGGACTTGCTACAAAGCTTGTTCGTGGAGTCGTTGAAACCCCCGACATGCCCATATCTACTAAAAATGAAGCTTAGGGAGCAAAATTTGTTGGCTAAATCCTCGTTGTGGACGTTTCTAGCAATTTTCAAAGAGTCCAGGAAGCGGTGCACCGTAACTGCTCTCGGGGCCACCGGGTATTTTTCTTTTAAGGGGACCTCATTCTTCCCTATGTAGAAAGCAATTTCCTCCAGAGTAGGAGTGAGTTCAAAGTCTTGAAGATGTAGTACATTGTGTGCAGGATCCCAATATGTGACCAGTGCTCTGATGTCGCCTCGGGGAACTATGTCCAATAAGCCCGTGAGATCCTTTAAGTAGCCTTTGACCCAATTTTGACCTTCTGTTCCCATGTCGTTCCACCATAGTCTTAGCTCCAAAGGGATTTTATTCATTAAAGCGAAAGGTTCATTCTGTATTGTGCTTATCCTGCACATTTATTAGGGCGATTTTATTTAGAAAAGAGAAAAAAAATATTTTTCAATGCAAATATTCATTTTTGAAAAAGAAAGAGACATGACTCTCGAAGTGGCCATTTTTGCCAAAACAGCCTTCCGGCGTCCTTTCGGAACATTCGGCCGTTTCCAAAAATAGCGATCACTCCGGTTATTTGAAACGAAAATATTTTTGGTCTTTTTTCTAAAAAGGTGGTTGGACCCGTTTATGGGTTGCCTACGTATCCCGCCTAATGGAGAGAATCAAACCTGCGTAGTTCGGTCAGATTAGTTAACCAATTATTTCAACAACAAATCCATATTTTTTTTTTCAAATTTTCAGATTTTCCGATTGCACTTTTTCACTAGTTCTTATTTCTCTCTTTTTATTGAACACTTTTCTATCCTCGAGAATTTTGCCGGTCTGCATAACGATCAGGGACAATAAGAATGCAATACATAATATGCTCGGTCTTAAATTACCGGGTCACCTGTCCTAGACGGACCCAACCTCTGTGTTGAGTCCCCTAAGTCAGATATAATGCAAATAATCCTCCTAGACCTATGTTCAACATCTTATAGTTTCATAGAGTGCTAGACTGTGTATCCAAGCGGACAACTCGAATCAAGAAGGGGGCTACGTACCAGTGACTCGCGGAGTCAATCGGCTTTGTAACTTATCCGGCCTCTGTTTCTTAGTTCGGGTCTGACTTAACAGAAAGGGGAGTCTAAACTAGTAAGAACATCCCATGGGGTGAAGAAGAGAAGGGTTTTCGGCACAATTTATATACAACCCATATAATGTCAAAGCAGTAAATCACATAGCATTTTGTTCAAAACATATAACAAAGTCAAATAATAACGAGGACGGCGATTCTAAGGAGCTCGAGTTCTTAAACCCTGAAACCGAAGTTCTGGGTTGGTTTCCCTAGCAGAGTTGCCAGAGCTGTCACACCTCCCTTTTTACTACCCCACAAAGAAAGGATTTTGTACCGATCCGTTTAGAAAGATACGTAGGGTATACCTTAGTGTTCAAATACCCGAGAAGGATATAACAACAAAGAGGAAGGAGTTTTTTCACATAAAGGACAATCGGTTTGGAATTTTTATTTAATTTTCAGAGTCGCCACTTGGGAAGATAATGGTGTCCCAAGTCACCGGTTAATCCCGAATCCGAGGAAGTTGACTTTGTTATTACAGTTCGCGAAACAAAGACTAGATAAGGAACTCAGTTAACCCGGGAGAAGGTGTTAGGCATTCCCGGATTCCGCGGTTTTAGCATGGTTGCTCAACCATCATTCTCGAACTTATTTAACTTGTTATAGATTTTATCAATATGTGCGTGTTTTCACTTTTAACATTTTTAGGAATTGCGACATCACGAAAACGTACTTCGAGTCACACCGCAACCAGTACGCCTGTGACCTTTAGTACATTTCGGCGTTGCCCGGATTTGGGACTTGAGTCACACCAAGTGCACACTCGTATTTAAGGAAGGTATATTAAATCGTGCCTAATAGTGTCTATCGTCTTTTAATTCTTTTGGGAGAAGCTATGAAATTTACTAGTAGCTTTCCCGATTCTATTTACATTTTTTACTTTGTTACTAAAGGGGGCCCCACTATTTGGTGTCTTGTAAGTCTTGTCCCGATTAAATTTTAAATGCTCAATCTTAATATGTACATACTATGTTATCTATACTGGTTTTTTCCTTAGTTATATTTCAACTATCATTTCAGAATTGGGCCCAGGCCATTGTCGTTGCCATTATTGGGCCTGGGCCTCTACTTATATTAATAAATCACTGACTTTTCCCGGGTCATAGTGACCCAAGCCGTCTTCGGGCTTCTGTTTAATAGTCCATTCAACCTCGTATAATACTTCAGGCCCATGTTATGTATTAGGCCCAAACTGGATGAGATAATGATAACACAACAAAGATAGAAAATTCGTGGTAAAATCGACATACAAAATTAAGAGTGAAACCAAATCGCTTTTATTTATCAGAAGAGAAAAATCATTGTACAAAAAAGATCAATATTAACGTTAAACCAAAACAACTTGTTGCATATGAAAACAGACTACTATTATATTTCTATTTTTAAGAGCTGATTTACACTAACATTGAGGTTATTTAACTAGAAAATTAAAAGCAAACGGTTAAACTAGGTGAAGCATGATTTAAACAGTTCAATTATTAATTAATGACAATCTGATTATCTAAGACCAAGTGGTCTAATGATATGTACACAATTATATTACTGATTTTAATACGACTTTAACCCATTTAGTGTCACAGACCCCAGTTGTGAATGCATTTTGGTTTCTTCTAACTATTTTTCTCCTTTTGAGCTTGTTTGTAGCTATATACAGATTCATGAATCTAATTAACTATATGAACATCTTTATGTTACTGCTGTGAGGGTTATTAACGATATTAACTGTGGTTGATTAACTCATTTTTTAAAGTTTTACCTGCTTTAACTAAGTGACATGCCATCTACGATTACACTACTACTATCATACTAGCTATTACATTGTTGTTGTTTGGTTTTTCTACTTATACATGCCATACTACATAAAAAACATATCTAAGCTACATTAAGCTATTAATCAAAAGAATAAATAAAAATATAGAATAACAATTGATTTTAACACTTGAACTTCATTTCATTAAGTGTTTCTACATTACATCTTCAGTCGAACAGGGAATGTACCTGGTTCAGCAAAAGTAATCGATGAGTTCTAAGGGAGACAAGAGCAAAGCAACAGTAGTAGACTCAACAAAGCACAAGCAACAGTGTAGAACTGAGTTTCAAACGAGCAGGACAACACAGCAACAATAAATAAGAAATCCCAGAAGAAGTCGAGCGGAAATCCCAAAAACAGACAGCTTAACCAGTGATTCTCACTCGAAATATGCAGAAACTATTTGCTATTTGCTATTGTATTCACTCTGAATTTTTCTATTGAAAAACCAGCCATTAATTAGTTTTTTTAGGGGGTATTTATAGGTATAGATTGGCAGATTTCTTGGGAAGAAAGAATAAGAGTTAGTTCCATTTCCCTCCCCTTAAAAATTACTAAGTCTACACTTTACACCCCAATTCTGTTACAAGATCCCTTCCAGCATGTCACGACCCCAAATCTGGTCGTGATGGCGCCCAGCACATTGCTAAGCCAGCCTGACCAATCAATATCAACAACGGAGCTAGAAGCTCTCTTTAACCCATTTAAGCATTTCAAAATATGAAACAATAGTAATACTTATACCAACGGCGGGGAGACCAAGTCCCAAAATATACTAACTCCCATAGACCGAAGGGTCAAGAGTCATGAGCCTCTACTGAACGTAAGTGTATAAAGGTTTACAAAAATACCAAGTGCGGAAAGAAATGTCAATACAAAATCAAAAGACAGTAGGAAGGAATATCGGGTCCTGCGGACTCTGCGGCTACCTCGTATATCCCACAGATGTCGCCTCGCACAGCTACTGGATCACTGCTGAGAGGTACCTGGATCTGCACACAAGGTGCAGGGAGTAAAATGAGTACTGCCAGACTCGGTGGTAATAAACAAGGGTAAGACAGCGCAGATAAGAAATCCGCAATAAAGCACTATGTAAAACTATAATCAGCTACCCTGTCATAGAATCAATATTCACTGTACCTGTACCAACAAATACCAATAAATAGCATAACAGCTAGGAGATGTAGCTAAATGCAATGCAATGCATGATATGACCGCTACGGCGCGTAGCCAGACTCCAATTTTGGGTACCCGTGCTCACTGTGGGGGTTCAGACTCCGGAGGGGCTCCTACAGCCCAAGCACATCTCATAGAGATATTCCTGCGGCGTGCAGTCCGATCCAACATATATCTCGCTGCGGCACGCAGCTCGATCCACTACTAGTCAGCTAATATGCAGATACAGCCTCGCAGGCTCAAAAGTAGTTTTTGAAAACTCTTTTATCATTTTTCAGTTGGAAAACAGTAATATCAAGTTCCAGAGATTGGAATTAGCATAATAACAAAAATATCTGCGGACTAGTAGTAAACTAGCATGTCTATATGATAAGACAATGATAACGATCCTCGCGGGATCCAATAAGTGGCTCACGGCCCACAAGTATACTCAACCGCCCAAGAAGGGGGTTCAACGGCTCGAGAATAGGCAATAATACAGTATCAACAGGTCGGACTAATATATAGTCTCCAGTTCATGATCGACCCCGCACTCTCAAGAGTGTGCGTGTCTCGCCGCTATACAGCGTCACAAAGTGGTATACCGGGGTTTCGAACCCGCTGGTCATCACCCACATCTATTACTCACCTCAATACGGCGCGACGACTACTCCGCAATGCCCTTGCCACGAGGATCAAGCTCCGCACGCGTAGAATCTGATCAAATACAGTAGAAATACAACAAATTAGGCCAATGGGACGACACTTAGTCAAAACAACTCAATTTACATCAAAATTCCCAAAGTTGTCAAAATCCCACTTTCGGTACGCTTGTCGAAAAATCACGAAAGTCACATATTCGGAACCCTCATCTCAATACGAGTCTAAGCATATCAATTTTACCAAATTTCGGACTCCATTTGCCCATTCAAAACCTTGATTTTCTAAAGTTCAAGCCTAGGGCTAAATCCTCCATAAATTACCCCAAATTCCTCCATTTTCATGATATAATTGCATAATATTATCAATACTAATCATAGTTTAAGTCCATAGTTGATTATCTGATGATTTCCCTTGAGTTTCTCTTCAAAATCGCCCAAATCGCCTCTAAAGCCGAGACCCAAATGTGTGAAATGTTTCTGAAATTTTTCTAACTTCTGATACACTTAACTCCCAGCAATTTTCGCTTCTGCGGATAGAATTCCGCTCCTACGAGTCCGTATCCGCAACCAGAGGGTCGCTTCAGCGGTTCCAGGCCTAGCCGGCCAATTCCGCTTCTGCGAGAAAAGGACCGCTTATACGCGTCCGCTTCCGTGATTGAACCTCCGCTTCTGCAAAAACTCCCGCTTCTGCGCACAAGAGTCCACTCTTGCGGACTCGCCCAGCGATCAAGAATCCGCTTCTGCGGACCTTCCCATTTTCCATCTAGTCCGCTTCTGCGATCACCGACTCGCACCCGCGATGCCGCTTCAGCGGAAAGGATTCCGCTTCTGCGATGCCTAGCGCTCCTGCGCTCCTCAGTCCGCTCCTGCGGACTCGCCTCCGCGCCCACTTTTCCGCAGGGGCGAAAATGACAGAACTAGAACACTTCAACCTGCAATTTCCATGATTTTCTTCCATTTAACCATCCGAAAACACCCCGAGGCTCCGGGACCCCAACGAAAACCACCAACATACCCCAAAACACGATACGAACTTGTTCCAATCATAAAAACACCATCCTAAACATTAAAATCACCAATTACACACGGATTCAAGCCTAAATTCCTTAAAACATTCCGATTTACACAATCAATCAAAAACCCGACCAAACGACGTCCGAATGACCTGAAATTTTGCAGGCACATCCAAAATCACCTAACGGAGCTACTGCAACTGTCGAATTCCATTCCGACTCCCGGATCAAAATCTCACCTACCGTTCGGATTTCGCCAAAATTCAACCTTAGCCAATTCAAGCCTATTTCTACACCGGGCCTCCAAATTCAATTCCGATCGCTCCCCTACGTGACAAATCACCTTCCGGAATTAACCGAATCACCAAAATCCGATTTCGAGCCCTCTAACCAAATAGTCAACTCCGGATTGACTTTCCTTATTCAAGTTTCCTTCAAAAAGGCTATATGCCTCATTTTCAATCCAATTCACTCCTAACTCACCCGATAGACTCTAACACCGATATAAAATCATAAAACATGCAATTTTTACAACATAACAGGGTGGTAATTCCCGTGACGACGGGCCGGGTCGTCACACAGCATGTGCTGGAAGGTTCTTTTTTATTCTATTCTTAAGCTTTTACCAAAGTGTCCCTATTAGTTATGGATTTTTACTGATTTCCCGTTTTAGAGAGACCATTATACCCCTCAATCTCTGCAAAATTGCAGAAATCAGGAGCACAAATGACTCCTATGTCCCTATATGCTCTATTTAATCTACCATTTTACCAATTTGTATTCCCTTGATGCCCTTAAGGACAAAGCTAAATTACCCTTCCTACCTAAGTCAGGTTTTCAGCCTTTTTTAACTTATTTAACTAAGGGCCAGTCCTTGCATTGGTATTTAAGGACTGGCCAATTCTAACTTGAAGAACTATTTCAATTTTAACCACTTTTGCTTTATTTTCTATTAATTAAAGACTTTTATTTCATTTTTAAGCTAATTGCAGGACAAGCCTGCTTTATTGTTATACTTAGACTATTTAAAATTTAGCCAGTCTCAAGTTGAGACTTGGCTTTTTTGCAATTAAAGCCCATTACTGAACACAGGCTGGGCTAAGGCCTTTGCAGACCTAGCCACCTGTGATTCAGGGCTCAATTCAGGCCTTGGTAAGTTTGAACTTTCAGACTTAGACCAATTATTACACAACTAGCCCATTTAAAGGTGGGCCAGTATGTGAAAGACCTTGCAGAGTTGATCAATTGCAAAATTGACCACTCTTGGTCACTTATTTAACTTGTAACCTCTTTTTTATTTGATTTTCAATTTTGACCTATTTCAAAACTAGCCACTTATGAGACTTAGTACTATTGCAGCTATAACCAATTCCCCTAAGATTGATGGGCATTAACACTGCTCATACTAACATAAAACTATTGCAAACTTAGCTATTCCAACATACAATTGCACACATATCCAAATGAAACCAAACATTGTTCATCAATCAGTTAAAACTCAGAAAGGAAGTTTGATAATATTGAATCTTAATCAATCAACTCACATAACTCAATTTCTTGTAGCAAAGTGCCAATTAAATATCAATCAGGCTTAGTTACAACCATTTTATGTTAAATGATTCACTGAAAGACCCAAAACACTTAAAGTTCATGGACATAGACTCATAGAGACTAGATCTCACAAAGCAGTCAAAACATGGCCTATATCAGACACAAGCATAAGGGTTCTAACATAGTAACATAAGAATGATATCAGCACACTTTCCAAATACTAACCCTAGCTTGATACATATGTGTAAAAATGAAGATGATGAACAGGAAAGACATGAAGAAGCAATGAAGAACATCCCTAAATCTATCATGCAAACGTGATAGAAAAGAGAAGCAGAATCACTAACTCAGATTTCAGAAGATGAAATCCCAATTTTTAGTATGCCATTTAGCAAGTAAGAAAAACAGAAGAGATACTATAAACCACCACAAGAAACCCTAATATAGGAGATGAAGGAGGATGGGAATCAAAACGGCTAAACTTAGAACCAAAATAAAATCAATGTAGTTAACAGAAGAGAAGAACAGTAAAGATATTTAAAGCTAACAAAAGAAAACCCTAATATAAAGATGAAAAAGAAATAGAGTCAAACAGCTAAACTAGCACTAAAACTAAACATGTAGAAAAACAGAAGTGATGTCGAAAACCAACAAGATAAGAAATCCTAATAGAGATAGAAGATGAAGAAAAACAGGGATATCAAGATCAAATCCTTAAAACAGAGAAACAAACAAAGATAAAACACAAGATAACCCTAATTCATGCGACAGACTAAACAAGACATAACAAAACAAAAGGAAAACATGAAGTAAACAGACAACAAGAAGGCGAGCCAGACATAGAGAGGGAGGGGAGCACTTAGCTTGCAGGGCCGATCCCCTAATCTTCCATTTTCCCTTTCTTTTTCACTCTCTTTTTCAGGCTTCTTTTCCTCTTTATCTTTATTTCTTTTTGTTTACTTTCTTTTTTCTGGTATTTCTTGTTAGACTTCAAGATGAAGTCTTTTGAGGTTTTGGTTTGGAGGGTGGTGTTCAGAGGGGATAAAAGATGAGATCTTGGGAGGGAGTTTGGTTTGAGTCGCCGGAGTTAGGGTTCCGGCGACTTTCTTTTGGATATTCGAGAAGATTGGGGCAGATTCGAGGGAAGCCAAGGGTATGGGGTGATAGATCAGGGTGAGGTGGTTCTGTGGTGTTAAGCTTGGGGTGGTTCTCATTGGTTGAGGTCACCTGAGATGAACTCCGATGACCGGAGTTTCAAGAATGTGGAAGGTTTTAGGGTTTTCTCGGAGTTTTGGGTGGGGTTTGAGATGAAGAAGAAGATAAGAGAAGAGGAGGGGGTGGGGTGTGGCCGGAGACCACCGTGGAAGGTGGTGGCCTCCATGGCCGGCAAAGTTGCAGAGAAGAGGATTGAAGAAGAAGAGAGCAACTTGGCGGCTAGGGTTTGGAGGTGTGCAAAATGACCGGTCTCAACGAGACCAAAGCTATATATACTCGTGACCAACAAGGAGATCTTGGCCATTAAATCTATGATGATCAACGGTCAAGACTAACGTTACTAAAACGACGTCATCTCGTTTGTAATGAGACCAAAGCTTTCATCCGTTAGATCAGCTTAAACGGAAGGCTCAGATTCGATCCTGAATTTGGCCAAATTAATAATTCATATTAATTATCTTAGCCGTTGGATTTGGCCTAATGAACGGCTGAGATTGTTTTGACCTAAACCAATTGGACCGGCTATTTGGGCCATCAGCACTGGGCCAACATTTCAGATGTTATTTGGCCCAGTTCTTATTACACACACACACACACACACACACACACACATATATATATATATATATATATATATATATATATATATATATATATATGTATTTTTTTGGTATTTTTTATTATTTTGAGGTATTTTCTTTTTGTATTTTCATTTTTTCCTTTTTTGTATTATCTAAGTTAGTTAATTTCCTACTTTCACTAATTTTCTGATATTTTGTGGCAATTTTCTACTATATTTTTATTTTCTGCTAATTAAAGCTATTTTTGATGATTTTTCTTTTTAACTAATTAATTCAAAAATGCAAGTATTTATCCTATATTTTTTTGATTTTCTAATTCTAATTTCTAGTTATTCAATCACACAAATGTATCTAATTTCAATCAAAACATGTAATTGCACCCAAAAATATTATTTATTTTAATTTTAAAATTCATTTCCCTAGTGCAAAAATCATGTGCTCACACACTCTACATCAGATGGATGTCAAAAGTTCCTTCTTGAATGGCTACCTCAAGGAGGAAGTGTTTGTAAAACAACCTCCAGGATTTGAAAGCAAGAAATGTCCCGAGCATGTGTACAAGCTGGACAAAGCTCTATATGGGCTCAAACAAACCCCAAGAGCTTGGTATGAATGAATATCAAAATTCCTACTGGAGCATGGGTACAAAAGAGGTAAAATTGATAGCACATTGTTCCTAAGGGAGGTAAAGATCTTCTTGTTGTAAAAATATATGTTGATGAAATAATATTTGGTCCCACTACATATAGGCTAAGCAAGGAATTCACAAAATTAATGGGAAGTGAGTTTGAAATGAGTATGATGGGTGAACTACATTTTTTTTCTAAGCTTACAGATCAAACAAAGCTCAAATGGAACCATGATTCATTAACAGAAATATACAAAGGAACTAATCAAGAAGTTTAAAATGGATGACTCTAAAGAAATAGATACATATATTGCAACTGCCACTAAATTAAATGTTGATGAACCTGGTTCATCAGTTGATCAAAAGTTGAATAGGTGTATGATTGGTTCACTCTTGTATCTTACTACCAGCAGACCTGATATTATTTTCAGTGTAGGACTTTGTGCGCGTTTTTAGGGTAATCCAAAAAAGTCTCACTTGATTGCTATCAAAAGGATATTGAGATATCTGATGGGGACTACTAAATTATGCTTATGGTACCCTAAAGGTAGTAATTTTGATCTAGTAGGTTATGCTGATGCTGACTATGCAGGTTTCCTAGTAGATAGAAAAAGCACTTCAGGTATGGCTCACTTTCTTGGTTCATGTCATGTATATGGGCCACCAAGAAACAGAACTCAGTAGCCCTATCTACTACTTAAGCTGAGTATGTGGTTGCAACTTCTTGTTGTACTCAATTATTATGGATAAAGCAACAATTAGTAGACTTTGGTATAGAAGTGGATGCATACTAATATTCAATGATAACACTAGTGTTATAAGTATGAAATTGAACCATGTTCATCGTAAAAAGACCAAGCACATAGATGTTAGACACCACTTCTTAAGAAATAACTATTAGAAAGGATTGATCTTCATAGAATTTTGTGCTACTGATAAACAAATAGCTGACATCTTTACTAAAGCACTAAGTAGAGAAAACTTTGAAAGGAACAGGTTGGAATTAGGGATGATTAAGATCACCTAAAAGGTCCAGTTCAGAATTCACAATGAAAAATTATGAAAAAAATTGGAAAACAAAATTGGTTAGGAGTTCTTAATTCAATGTAAATATCTAGACTAATTCTTACTCGGTCTCATACTTTAATTAGTATACTCCTGTAACATTTTTTTATATGAATCTTTAATCTCATACAAAGTTTTTCTATTCTGACATTTGAGGCATGATCAAGGGAAGTCTTACTTGAAGAACCTAGTTCATCAGTATATGCTCATAAGAAAGTTCAGGTATGTTTCTATACTTTCCACAATTATAAAGATAAAGTTGTCAATCATGAGCAGAAGTCCCAATTACACCAAAATTTCATAAATTCTATCCGTTGAGCATTGAACCGGTTTCATTATCCTAGGAGTCTAACAATAACGGGAGTTTTTTTCTAAAAACTAGCGTAACTCTTTTATCTCTAAAGAGATTTTAATTGGATTAGACTTCTATTTCATCTCTGAAAAAGTTGCCATTACAGGCTTAATCATGACTCTTCTTTAAATACACTCCAAACTTTCTCTAATCTTTCTAAAAAACCCCTTTCGTCTCCAAAAAATTCCAAAAATCTCCACAAATCCTCCACCATGTCTAACCCTCAAGAAAACCCTGGAACTCCCCCACCAGTCTCCCCCAACACCTCATCTTCTACCCCTACTAATGAACCTCCAAAACCCATATTTCATCGTTAGAAAATGTTATCAAGAAAAATAGTTGCATCTGGTTTTTTGAGGAAAGCCTTGAACGAAAAATTACATGCTAGTCAAAGGAGGATGATACAACTACAGAAAGCGACTCAAGTTCTGAATTTGGGAAAATTTTCTCTGCGAGTGAAGGAGAAGAAATTGGGTCATCTGACAATGCTAATAGTCAAGAAAACCCAAGAGAGGTCAACACCTGTTATGCAGTTTCTGATATAGCTGAGAAGGTAGATAGTAGGTTTGTGCTTGTGGGTGCTGTGAAAGATGTTAAAGGGACTGAGACTAGTAGGAGGAGAAAGAAAAAGAAAGGGGAGATTCTTGCTATATGTAGTGGTGGAGAAGAAGGTGGCTTGAAGTTAGGGGAAAGCGGATTAGGTTAAGCTGCTGAGGGACTAATAAAACTGAGTGTACAAACAGATTCATCTGCGGAGGAGACCTTAGCTGATATGCTCAAGAAAGTTGAAACTAGTTATGATCCCAAGAAACGCAAGGCTTCCTCTCAAAGGACCCTAGTTGCGTCCAAATCACTCAAGAAAAGTCAAGTTTCATCACCTATGTCTGCTGCACCTAGGGCTAGAGCCACAAAAAGTAAGGTGAGGCACAGTGAAGCAGAACTGCAAAAGGCTCTAGAGAAGAATAAGAAAACTAAGATGGAAAATGGAAAAGAAAAGGTAGTAGAAGGTTCTGAAGTTGCTGTAGAAGAGGAGGAGGAGATGGACCTGGTCCATCAAGAGAGAGGTACAACAGAGAAGGTTCCCATTGTCAAACCAAAAGGAAAGAATACTCATGCAAAGAAGTCTTCAAAATATATACCTGCTGAACCTTCTTTGGCAAAAAGAACAAGGTCTGCATCAAAGGGAAAACAAGTGTGAATTACTGAAGAAGAAGATGAAGAGTGGAGTGGAGAAGAAGAAGAGGAGAATTTAGAACAAGAACAAGATAGGTTTTCCAATTTTGGCAGCAGAAAAATTCTGAAGGGAAGATTTCTCAAAGACCTGGATGAGCCAGACATGGTAAGATTGTTGACTTCACTAGAGGCACAAGGTTGGAAGAACATGGTCCTTCAGATGGATGGAAAATTGGCCAGGAAATAACTTATTGAATTCATGGCAAATGGGAATGTGAAGAATAGATGGTGTCCAGTATATTGAAAGGAGTGAAGGTGATATTTGATGCATCTGAGTTGGGCAAAATTCTAAATATCCCAAGTGAGGGCTATGATGATTACACTAGACAAAGATTGCCTTGTTTGGATGGTCTACCTATTGACCTTCAAATCAAAAGGAACTTCTGTGAAATGATGAGGAGGTGTCTGAAGCAAGGGCTGTTCAAAAGAGTGAGATGAGGCCAGAGCATAATGTGCTCTTTGAATTTGTAAACAAATGTCTACTACCTCGATAGGAAAGGAGGCACACTGCAAACTACGTGGACCTGGTCCTCATATAGTGTTTGGTTGATGAAAAGCAGATAAATTGGCCTACCTTTATTGTTAAGCTGTTGGACAGGGTGCTCAATGGTTCAAAGGCTCATGCCATCCCTTATGGGTTTATTCTGACAGTTGTGCTGGACAAGTTGAAAGTTCCCTTGAAGAAATGGGAAATGGCTTCTAGCAAATAGCACTTTGGCATCAAGACTCTTCGGGTCTATGATTATCCTATTAGTGTAGGCCATGTTGAACTTGGTTCATCTGTGAGAGCTTCAGTTAATAGCAAGGTTATAGCTTTGGTTCAGGAGGTAGGGACAAAGGATGCTGAGATTGCAAGGCTTTAAGCTCGAGTTGTTGAACTGGAAGAAGAAAGTAATAGGTTGAGAGCTGAACTTGCAAAGGAAAAATAAAAGAGTGAAGGGATGCTCCAAACTATGCTTAATCTGCTAAAAACCCAACCCTCTAGTTCCTCAAAGCCCTAGGTTTTCCTTGTCCTATTTTGAACCAGTCCAGAAAACCCCCCAGTGACCCAGCTTAGGGATTTTTTTTCTTTTTGCTCATGGTTGGTATTTTTGTTCTTTCTTTTTGTGGAATGTAATGTAGAAGCACTAACTTATCAATGACAATTTGCATTTCTCTTGTTTTGTGCTAATTCTACTCTTAATAGTTATTTTTGCCAAGTTGATTTTTGATTAACTAAAGCATTCTTTCACTTGCAATTGCCTCGATGGCCATGAGTACTAACTAATATTCCGGGATTCACATTATTTATGCAACTTTTTGATGATGCCAAAAGGGGGAAGATATTGTCCTTTAAAAGAAATTGTGTTCTGATCGGTGATGTTTATGACCTAATTAAATCTGGCCCTTAATGATAAGAAATTATTTCTCAGTTGAGTTTTACAGGTTCTATAATCAATAAAAGCATAGAGTTTGTCACCATCAAAAAAGGGAATTTGTTGGCCCAAGATAAGTTAAAGTTTTGAAGACTGACAAACAAACTCAGTGAAGGACCAAATTTATCATAGGAGCATTGTTGTTATGGCCCATGCACATGAGATTCACGTGAAGAAGATAAGTCATTGGGGTCAAGCAGCAATATCTTGATGAGTATCTTCTAAGTTGATCGAAAAGATTGCATATAGGATAAGGAGTTGAAGTCTACTTATGAAAAGAGAATTATATCCGGATAAGAATATGAATTGGGAGTTAGAGTTGTTCTTGGACTCAAATTAATAAAGGATCCCAAATTTGAGTTCTTATTAAACTCTGATTACTAACTCTATAGATATAACAATTGTTCTCTTTTACAGGTGATTGCACATAAGCTGAAGTTAAACCAAATTGAGAGCAAAAGCGTTAGGTAATTTTTACAAGCAATTTTTGTGTGATACAAATGTGCAAATCTGAAGATACAAGAACTAAGTGTGAAGAACCAATTCCATTGTGTCTTTCTTTATTCTAGTTCAATTGTAGTAAGTGTTTTAATATTGTACCTTTCCAGCTTTCTTAGAAGCAATTGTATTAGGTGTATTGAGTATTCAAGTTAGAGTTAACTTGAATGTGTCGCAATAGTTGAGGTTGTGTGCTACATTGGTGTTAGAGTTAATCCTTAGGTTTACAAAGAGTTTTGTAAATGCTGTTTTTTGGCTCATTGAATTTTAGTGTAAGTTTGGGAAAATCCTACTGAGTAGTAGGTGTCACACCTCCCTTTTTACTACCCCACATTGGGAAATAAGCATATAAATACGCTTGTAGGGTATACCTCGACACTCAAATAATCGAGACGGATATAATAGCATAGTGGAAGGAGTTTTTCCAATTAAAAGACAATCGGTTCGAGATTTTATTAAGATTAATCAGAGTCACCACTTGGAAAGATAATGGTGTCCCAAGTCACCGGTTAATCCCGAATCCAAGGAATTTGACTCTTAAAAATGTCTGCGAAGCAAAGATCCGGATAAGGAACTCTGTTAACCCGGGAGAAGGTGTTAGGCATTCCCGGGTTCCGTGGTTTTAGCACGGTCGCTCAATTGTCGTTCTCAACTCTTGTTTGACTCAACGTAGATTTTAACAAACAAACAGTGCCTTTTACTTAAATATTTTTATGGAATTTGCGGCATCGCGAAAACACGCCTCGAGTCACACCGCAACCAGTACGCCTGTGACTTTTGGTATATTTCGGCTTTGCCGGGATTTGGATTTGAGTCTCACCAAGTGCACACTCGTTCATAGGAAAGTACGTTAAATCGTGCCCTGAATAACGTCTATCGGCTTTTAGAATCTTTTGGGAGAGGCTAT
The DNA here is from genome assembly GCA_032618575.1 of Nicotiana noctiflora. NCBI lineage: Eukaryota > Viridiplantae > Streptophyta > Magnoliopsida > Solanales > Solanaceae > Nicotiana > Nicotiana noctiflora. Next base: position 2,817 of record JASVEL010006854.1, on the reverse strand, counting down.
GGAATTCTCTATTAGCCTTCCCGAATCTATTATATACATTATTTCATTACTAAAGGGGGCCCCGCTGTTTAGTGTCGTGCGAGGCTCATCCCGATTTAATTTTAGAGTCTCAATCCTAAGAGGTGTATACGATGTTTTTCTATTTGTGTTTTTTCCCTTAATCGTTATTACTAAGCATTCCAGGCCCATAGAGTTTCTGTTTTTATTGGGACCTGGATTTCCAGAACGAGTTTTATTACGTAAACAATAGGTCCAGGTTCTTAAAGAACCAGACCTGCTTTGGGCCATTCATCGCTAGCCCAGTAGCCACATGCCCATGGTCCAGGCCCATACTAATTGTTAGGCCTAAATTGGATTGAAGCAATAATAAAGAAAACAAAGATAATGAGCTCATAGTAAATCAGACACACTGAAATGAAATTAAATTACTATTTTATTAATCAAAAGGGAAAATCATTTGTACAGATCAATGTTGACTTTAACTAATTAATAAGGAAACTAAACTAACCGGTTGCGTTTACTTTTGTTCTTGAGAACTAACATATACTAACATTGAAGTTTTTGAACTAGGAAATTAATAATAAAATAGTTTAGCTAGGTGAGGTATGATCTATAGCCTAATTACTTGCTAATGATTACCGGATTACTACACTAAGTGATGAAATTTGCACAAGATTTTATTGCTGGTTCTATTACAATTTAGCTCATGTAGTATCACAGACCCAGTTGCAAACGAGCTATCAGATTCTCTAATTATTCTTCCCCTTTTGGACTTGCTTGTATCTACATACTAATTTACATGTTGTGATTAACTACTGATGACAATATGAACCAGACTTATTTGATATTCTTAAAACCAGTTTCACCTCAATTGTTACTTCACCTGGTGGTCTCCTCTTTTAACTTATTCAAATCTAGATATTGACCAACGAGACAGACTAACTAAATAAGTATGGTTGATAATTCTACTGTGAGCTTGTTGTTATTGACTTATGTGAGGGTTATTTAACCTTTGTTTTAAGGGTGTTTCCTATTTAACTAAGCGACAGGCGATCTATGACTATACTACTACTACACTACTACCATTATACTAGCTATTACAATATCTCATGTCTGTTTCTTCTACTTCTATCTACTATAACATCAGTATTATAATTCTAAGCTAATAATAGTAATGAGCTACATAATACAAGGAAATTTAAAAATTTAAACTGAAATCTTCATGTTATTTCACCCAAATCACAGTACAGCTTTGTTTGAACAGTAGTGTACCTGAATCAGCAAAAGAAACCAATAAGTTCTAAGGGATGTGAATAAGCAACAGCAACAGACTTAACGAGGCACAAGCAACAGTGTAGAATTGAATCTTAACAGAGCAGAAAACCACAGCAATCCACAAATAAGAAACCCAGAAACCAACTAGCAGAAAACCTCAACAAAGCAAGTAGAAATCTAGGTAAAAAAAACTCGAGCAAAGAACCCAAAATCAGAAGAATATTTCCCAGATTCTCACTCGAAATTGCAGAAAAAAGCCTACTGCTATGTTGATACTCTATTTCTCTGAACTTTTCTTCAAAAGCCCGCCCCTAATACACTCTTTTTGGGAGTATATATAGGCATGGGAAAGGGCTGAAAACTTTGGGAGAAAGTATGGGATGAATCCCACTTCTCCCCCTCTAAAATTACCCAATTCACACTTTGGCCCCCTAAATCTGTTAATAGAAATCCTTCCAGCATGTGCTGGAAGGTTCTAAAGATTCCTTTTTAAGGGTTTTTACTAATGTAGCCTTAGGGGTTTGGGATTTTTACTGATTTCCCTTTTTAGGGAGACCATTATACCCTTAAATCTCTGCAAATTTGCAGAAATCAGAGGTACAAATGACTCCCTTACCCTATATATTTCAAACTATTTGCTAGAATACTATTTCAAGTTCCCTATATGCCCTCAAAGACTTTGCTGATTTACTCGACTGCCTAGGTCATGTTTCAGCTCTTTTGGGATTTATTTAACTAATAGCCAGCCCTTGCATTGGTATTTAAGGGCTGGCCAGGTCTACTATTAAGAACTATTTCAATTTTAACCTATTTAGTTTAGTTCCAATTAGTTAAGACCACATTACTTCAATTTTAAACTAATTGTAGGACTAGCCTGCTTTATTAACTCTTTAAAAACTAGCCAGTCTCAAGTTGAGACTTGGCTTGGGTAATTAAACCCAATTGTTGAACAGTTGGGCCCAAAACCTTTGCAGGTTTGGCCACTTTAATGTTCAGGGCTCAAAAGAGAGCCTGGGCCAGTCTGCATTTGCAGACTTAGCCATTTTGCACAACCAGCCCCTTTTTAAGGTGGACCGTGTGTTAGGGCCTTATAGAGTTGGTCTACCTTTTGCAAAGTTGACCACTCTTAGGCCAATTATTTCTTAATAACCTATTTTTGTTCATTTAAGACTAACTAAACTAATTGCAGGACTAGCCTGCTTAATTAAAGCACTTAAACCTATTTAACTAATGGCCAGTCTCAAGTTGAGACTTGGCCTGGGCAATTGAAGCCCAATTACTGAACATAGGCTGGACAAAAGTCTTTGCAGACTTAGCCATCTAAAGTTCAGGGCTCAAATAGAGCCTGGGCAAGTCTGCCTTTGCAAACTTAGCTAGTTATTACACAACTAGCGATATTTTAAGTGTTGGCCAGTGTGAGGGACCTAATAGAGTAGGTCAATTGCAAGATTGACCCCTCTTGGTCACTTATTTAACTTGTAGCCTATTTTTGTGATTTTCAGTTTTAACCTACTTCATAACTAACTAATTTTTGAAGCCTAG
>JASVEL010006853.1:0-162978 GCA_032618575.1 Nicotiana noctiflora | reverse complement strand
AATACTTGTGATTTAGAGTGGAGGATGAGATCCTCAAAAATTTTGTATAACATGAAAATATTTGTTTTAAAAACCGAGATGCAAGCTGCGGTGAATATTATATGAGGACAAGGTCCTAGTGGTTAAAAGTTTGTGTTTAAAATTTTCCCTTTCTGGAAATAAAAATCTAGCACAATATCCTAAATTTGAGCCATGCCTGTTAGGATTATTTGACAATCCTTGCACAGTTTCTATTCACATCTAACCATTTCTATTTTGTAACTATGGAGTTATAGACTTTGAGAGGAGCACCAGCTAAGAATAAATATGACTCATTAATTCGGGAAAGTAATCCTGAGGTTTTCATACCTCATTGTGAGTAAAGTGGGAGTTTTGGAATAAGATATTTGATAACAGGGTTAAATGACAATGTTGTAATTTAGGAACAACTCTTATGGCCAGAGTCATGAATATGTGCATACGTATGAGGTGTTCCTGCCTTATGTAGACTTATCGTTGTAATCTTCATCGTTGCCATATTGACATACTCCCGCAGTCAGAAGGAGCATGCGCAACATCTCAGAGTGGCTTTGCAAAAATCTGAAGAATAGGCAACTATATGCAAAATTTTCGAAGTGTGAATTTTGGCTAAGTTCAGTTGTATTCCTGGGTCATATTGTGACGGCAGCAGGGTATTCAGATTGATCCAAAGGAGATTGAGGCAGTCAAGAACTGGCTTAGACTGACATCAGCCATAGAAATTTGAAGTTTCTTAGGATTATCGGGTTATTATCGGTGATTTGTGGAGGGGTTTTCATCTATTGCAACCCTACTGACCAGACTGACACAAAAAGGTGTTCAATTTGAATGGTCAGATGAATGTGAAGCAAGCTTTCAAAAGCTCAAAACAGCCTTGACCACAGCACCGGTATTGGTTTTACCCACAGGTATGGGACCTTATATTGTTTATTGTGATACTTCTCGTGTTGGGCTTGGTGCAGTGTTAATGCATGATGGCAAGGTTATTGCCTATCCTTCGAGGTAGTTAAAGATTCATGAAAAGAACTATCCAGTGCATGATCTAGAATTGGCGGCGATTATTCACGCATTGAAGATCTGGAGGAATTATTTGTATGGTGTAGCATGTGAAGTATACACCGATCATAAGAAGTCTTAAGTATTTTATTTAAACAGAAAGAGTCGAATTTGAGTCAGAGAAGGTGGCTAGAATTGCTGAAAGATTATGATGTCACCATTTTATATCATCCGGGAAAAGTAAACGTGGTGGCCGACGCTTTGAGTAGGAAGTCAGCCAGTATGGGTAGTCTTGCTTATATTCCAGTCGATCAGAGACCACTTGCTTTGGATGTCAGTCTTGGCCAACCGATTTGTGAGGTTGGATATTTCTGAGCCTAGTCGAGTTCTAGCTTGCACAATCGCTCGCTCTTCATCATTGGATGCACATCCGCGATCAACAACATAATGATTCTTATTTATGTGACCTTAGAGATACGGTTCAGCGATGAGATGTTAAATATGTCACCCTAGATGCTGATGGGATTCCGAGGATGCAAAGGCGCATTTGTGTGTCAAATGTTGATAGTCTTAGAGAATTGAATTTAGAAGAAGCTCACAGTTTGCGGTATTCTATTCACCCAGGTGCAGCGAAAATGTATCAAGATTTGTGACAACATTATTGGTGGCGCAGAATGAAAAACAAAAAAGATATTGTGGCATATGTGGCAAAGTGCCTTAATTGTCAACAAGTTAAGTATGAACATCAGAGACCTGGCGGTTTATTTCAGAGAATTGAACTTCCTGAATGGAAGTGGGAGTGAATCACGATGGACTTCATTTCTGGACTTCCGATGACTCGAAAAGAAGTTTGATGCGGTTTGGGTGATTGTTGATAGGCTGACCAAGTCAGCTCATTTTGTTCCTATTGCGACTACCTATTCATCCGAGAGGTTAGCTGAGATTTATATCAGGAAGATCGTTCGCCTTCATGGTATGCCTATATCTATTATTTCTGATCGAGGTGCACAGTTTACCTCACATTTTTGGAAGGCGGTTCAATGAGAGTTGGGCACGCAAGTTCAGCTAAGTACAGCCTTTCATCCCCAGACGGATGGTCAGTCCGAGAGGACTATTCAGATACCGGAGGATATGCTTCGGGCGTGTGTTATTGATTTTGGAGGTTCGTGGGATCAATTCCTGCCATTGGATGAGTTTGCTTATAATAATATTTATCAATCGAGCATCCAGATGGATCCTCATGAAGCCTTGTATGGTAGGCGGTGTCGTTCTCCGGTTGGATGGTTTGAACCGGGAGAAACTCGGTTATTGGGTACGGATTTAGTTCAGGAGGCCTTAGATAAGGTCAAGATTATTCAAGATAGGCTTCGCATAGCTCAGTCTAGACAAAAGAGCTATACAGATTGCAAGGTTCGAGATATAGCTTTCATGGTTGGGGAGCGAGTATTGCTCCGAGTATCGCCTATGAAGGGTGTGATGAGATTTGGAAAGAAGGGCAAACTTAGCCCTATGTTTGTTGGCCCATTCGAGATTCTTGATCGTGTGGGAGAGGTGTCATATAAACTTGCCTTGCCACCTAGCTTATCAGCTGTACATCCAGTATTTCATGTGTCCATGCTCCAAAAATATCACGACGATCCATCGCACGTGTTAGTTTTCAGCACTGTCCAATTGGACAAAGATCCGTCCTATGAGGAGGAGCAGGTAGCTATTCTAGATCGACAGATTCGACAGTTGAGGTCGAAGAGTTTTCCTTCTGTGCGAGTTCAGTGGAGGGGTCAGCCTCCTAAGGCATCGACCTGGGAGTCCGAGTCTGACATGCGGAGCCGATATCCTCATCTATTCCATGACTTAGGTACTTCTTTCTTTTGTCCGTTCGAGGACGAATGATTGTTTTAGAGGTGGAGAAAGTGACGACCCAAAGGGTCATCACTTGTTTTATTAATCATTTCGAGCTTCTAAGGTCCTGAAAACCTCATTTATAGTTGCCTCAATTTGCGTGCGCAGTCCAGGCGCGAAGCTGGAAAATTTTTATGTTGAAACATATGAAATATGTGGAAAATTTGAAGAGTTTTGATATTAATATTGATATAGTTGACTTTGGTCAACATTTTTGGTAAACGGACCCGGACCCGTGATTTGACGGTCTTAGAAAATCCGTAGAAAAATATGGAACTCGGGCGTATGCCCGGAATCGAAATCCGAGGTCTAGAACCCCAGTAAAAGAATTTTTCTGTTAAATTGTTTTCTGAAAATGTTTAGTAAAATGAAACTGAAATTTGATTAAAAAGTAGTGATATCGGGATCATATTTTGGTTCTGATGCGCGGTACAGGTCATATATGTTGGTTAAGCGCTTCCTGTAAAGTTTGGTTGAAAATGGACGTCGTTTGACGAGTTTCGGCCTTAAATTGGAAATTTTGGAAGTTATCAAATTTGAAAGAATTCTTGAGTTTTAAAGCTCAGTTCATTGATTTTGATGTTATTTTGGCGATTTGATCGCGCGAGCACGTTCGTATAATGTTTTTGAGTTAGTGTGCATATTTGATTTGGATTTCCGAGGGCTCGGGAGTGTTTCGGAGGTGGTTCGGGGTGTTTTTGGATTTGAAAACACAGCAGAAATTCTGCAACATATGCAGAGGGATTTTGTTCTACGCGATCGCGACCTCATCGACGCGATCGCACAGCGTTGGCCAGTCCTTCTATGCGATCGCAGCATCCCTCACGCGATCGCGTAGCTTCCAGTTCTTCCCCCACGCGATCGCAGTCATGTTCACGCGATCGCATAGGCCAAATAGGCTGCCCGGTGAATTTCCTCTACGCGATCGCGGCATCCCTCACGCGATCGCGTAGCTTCCAGTCTTTTCTCTACGCGATCGCAACCATTTTCACGCGATCGCATAAGAGGCCATTCTTTCCTCTACGCGATCGCGGCCCAATTCACGCGATCGCGTAGGGTAATTTCGCCCAGTGAATTCTTCAGCTCAAAAACAGAACACTTACGGGATTTTATCCCATTTTCACAAACCTCTCTCTTCTCCACAACTTCTTGGGCGATTCTTGAGCAATCCTTCTTCATACTTCTTGGGTAAGTGATTCTTGACTCGTTTTCTTTGTTTCCCATCAATATTATTTGAATTCCAAGGCCTAAATATGTGTAAATTGGTAGAAAATTTGGAGAAATGGGTATAGTTAGGGTTTTCAAAGAATTTGCGATCTAGACCTCGTTTTGGAGTCGAACCTAGAACAAATTTTATATTTGAACTCATGGATGATTGGGTGAACTTATTTTGGTTCGAAACTTGAGTTTCGATTATGTGGGCCCGGGGTCGATTTTTACTATTTCGGGCAGAATGTTGTAAAAATCATATTTAGCTATATGAACTAGTTTGTTAAGTAGAATTGATGATATTAAATCAATTGTGTATAGATACGATTGGATTGGAGCCAAATTCGAAAGGAAAAGGCATTGCTACGGATTAAATCGTTCGTAAACTTTCGAGGTAAGTGTTTGTTCTATCCTAGCTTGAAGGAATAGGAATTTAGTTATGTATGATTTGTTGATTTAGAGTTATTGGAGTCACACCGGTAACGGAGATAAATTGTTGAATTATTATCAATTATTGGTTCAAAACCGGTAATTATAAATATTGTCGATGCAGAGATTATTGGTTAAATGCGGGTAATATATATATTTATGAATTGGGATCGTGTGGCGCGCCGACCACTTATATATTAATGAATTGGGATCGTGTGGCGCGCCGACCACTTATATGATAAGAAATGGGATCGTGTGGCACGCCGACCACAAAGTGATTTAAATCTTGGCATTGGCCATAGTTGCCGGTAGCCTATTGATATATTTGGGAGCGGGTGGTACGCCTACCACAAGGTATAATTTATTGATATATTTGGGAGCGGGTGGTACGCCTACCACAAGATATGAAAAGCCTATTGATATATTTGGGAGCGGGTGGTACGCCTACCACAAAGTATAACTTATTGTTACATTTGGGAGCGGGTGGTACACCTACCACAAGATATGAAATGAAAATGAATTGAGACATGAAAGTAAGATTTATTCTGTTGACTAGATTACTCTAGATATTATGAGTTATTGATTGTTATTTCAGAGCAGAGTCTTTCCTTATAAACGTTCGATAATCTTTTCTACTGTTGATATGTATATATATATTTCAACTGTACAGGTTTATGTGAGTGACTGGCCTTAGTCTCGTCACTACTTCGCCGTGATAGGCCAGGCACTTACCAGCACATGGGGTCGGTTGTGCTGATACTACACTCTGCGCTCTTTTGCACAGATACAGGTTACGGACAGCAGCAGCGGTAGTAGCACGATTGTGGATATTCCGACTACTGAGACTACGAGGTAGCCTTGCAGGCGTCCGCAGGACCCGTTGTCTCTTCTATCTATGTATTTCATTTTGTTATCTCATGTATTCGAGATAAATAGCTTATATTTCTTTCAAACAATTGTGTGTATTATTCTTAGAAGTTCGTGAGTATTGTGACACCAGTCTTGGGTAGTGTATCATGTTTGGGTTTCTGTATCATATTTGATAAAATTGACTAAGTCTTCCGCTAAGTTTAATTATTCCGTTATAATTCCATGATTTTATTTAAAGTTTTAAAAAAGAAAGTTGTGACTTATGTAAATGTAAGTAAGATTTGGCTTGCCTGGCTTCCACTAGTAGGCGCCATCATGACTCCCGATGGTGGGAAATCCGGGTCGTGACAAAATATCATGAATAATTGTACGTACATCTATAGTTTAACTTCTAGCAATAATGAAAAGACAAGGCAACTTTTATATTCAAATCATCTTGTTGCAGGCGTGAAACCCGAACCCAGTTCTCAATATCTCGTGGTAGGCGTATCACCCTCTCCTATTTCAATATCATTACTGGTAGGCGTACCACCCGCTCCATTTTCAATATCACTTGTGGTAGGCATACTACCCGCTCACCTTTCAATATCACTTGTCGTAGGCGTACCACCCGCTCCTTTTTCAATATTATTATGGTAAGAGTACCACCCGCTTCCTTTACTATTAACACAATACACAATACGAGCTTGGCAAGGGAACAATCAATTTAAAATTTTTCTCGTTAAGGGAACAATCAATTTAATACTCTTCCCGGAATGGAAACAATAACAATAAGTAAAACATCCCGACAAGGGAGAGTCAGCTATAACCAATCCTATTCAACATCTTCTTAACACAAATATTACCAATATTCTGTCAAAATTTTTATAGGATCAGCAAGAGTACACAATTATCAAATTAAGACTCATAGTCCTGCTGGACACCGACGCATGGATACTCGTCGCCATACCCATACGTCGTACTCCACACAAAACAAATGGCAATTATGACTCGACTCATAATCCCTCCAGCTAGGGTTAAACCAAACACTTACATCAACTTTCACGGTCAAATAAATCCACAACGACTGCTTTACCTTTCGAGTTCTACTCAAACTAAATCAAATCTATACAATAAGGACTTCATAATATCAATATAGGCTAAACAAATCAAACCCAATGCCTACATTTCGCTTTCTTCCCAAAAATACCAAAATTGTCCCCGAGCCCGCTTGGCCAAAACATGAGGTTCAGACGAAAATTAAATTCCCCATTCACCCATGAGCCAAAATATATAATTTGTTTTCAAATTCGACCCCAAAATGAGGTCTAAATCAAGAAAAAGTAAAAAGCCCTGACTCTACCCATTTTCCCAATTTTAACACTAGATTACATGGTTTAAGCCTAGGAGTTTGATTAATAATGATAGAAAGTGAAGAAAACAAGTTGGGATTTACTAACCAAAGTGGCCTTGAAGAAATTATGCTTCAATGGACATCTAAGTGCTTGGAGAAGAAAGGAGTTTGTGTATTTTTTAAGGAATCCTGTGCTACTATTTCTGAAAATTAACAATTAACTGGGCAATATTTTCCCTTCACGTTCGCGGGAAGGGAGCCTCATTCGCGAAGAGTTGAATTAAATGAACATCGCGTTTGCAATTGGGGAGGACGCAAATGCGAATAAAAGGGCTAGGATCCAGGATTTAGGTCTATGCGAATGCGTGAAGGCCCACGCAAATGCGATGAAGAAGGTTGCAAGGTTATGCATTCGTGAAACTTTGAATGAGAATGCAAAGAGGAAATTACTGGGGTCTCAAATTTGGCTTACGCGAAAGCACAATACTGTATGCTAACGCGATGAAGGAAATTGTGGTGCTTCGCGAATGCGGGAGAGAGAGTGTGTTCGCGAAGAACGAAATGACTGGGCACCTGTTGCAGATTTTTCTACAATTTTTTATAAGCTCAAAACCACCCCGAACACCTCCGAAAATACTGTCGAGCCCTCGGGGCTCCTAACCAAACATGTATGCTAACTCAACAACACCCTACGAACTTAATCGTGCGATCAAATCGCCAAAATAATATAAAAAACAAGGAATACAATCTCAAAATCACTAATTTTTCTTCAAACTTCATACACTTTCAAATTTAGAGTTTTAAGTCTGAAACACGTTAAACGATGTCTGGTTTCAACCAAATTTAATATAAATATCTTATAACACATATAAGACTTGTATCGGGAGTCGAAATGAAAATACGGGCCAGATACCAACACGTTCTAATAAATTTTCATTTCAAATTTCCTTAATAATTTCAGAAAAATAATTTCTTTTAGAAATTCATTTCTCGGGCTCGGGACCTTGGATTTCGATTCAGGCGCACGCCCGAGTCCCATATATTTCTACGGACCCTCCGGAACCGTCAAAGCACGGGTCCGTATCCATTTACTCAAAATGTTGACCTAAGTCAACTTTGCTTATTTTAATACCTAATTTTAGCCACAAAATTTCGCATACAAGCTTTTCGGCTATTCGCCCGAACTGCGCACACATATCTAGACAACTAAAAATGAGGTTTTCAAGGCCTCGGAAGCAGGAAATGAGTGAGAAAATATGTGATGACCCTTTGGGTCTTGACATTCTCCACCTCTAAAATAATCGTTCATCCTCGAACGGACAAAAGAAAAAAGTGCCCGAGTCGGTAAATAGATTAGGATAACGGTTCCGCATATCAGACTCGGACTCCCAGGTTGATGCCATATGGGGATGACCTCTCCACTCAACACAAACAAAGGGAAAACTCTTGGATATCAACTGACGAACCTGCCACTCTAGAATAGCTACCGGCTCCTCCTCATAAGATAAATCCTTGTCCAACTGGACAGTGCTGAAATCTAACACGTGGGCAGGATCGCCGTGATACCTCTGAAGCATGGATACATGAAACACTAGGTGCACGGCTGATAAGCTAGGCGGCAATGCAAGTCTATAAGCCACCTCTCCTATTCAATCAAGAATATAAAACGCACCAATGAATCTAGGGCTAAGCTTGCATTTCTTCCAAAATCTCATCACGCCCTGCATAGGCGAAACTCGGAGCAATACTCGCTCACCAACCATGAACACTACATCTTGAACCTTACGATATTCATAACTCTTTTGCGTGAACAGAGCCGAATGAAGCCATTCCTGAATGATCATGTCATTGTCATAGGCCTCCTGAACCAAATTCGTACCTATAAATCGAGCCTCCTCTAGCTCAAGCCATCCAACCGAAACCAACACTACCTACCATATAAAGCCTCAAAAGGGGCAATCTGGATGCTCGACTAGTAACTGTTGTTGTAGGCAAACTTCGCTAAAGGTAAGAACTGATTCCACGAACCTCAGAAGTGAATAATACAAGCCCGGAGCATATCCTCTAAAATCTGAATAGTGCGCTTGGATTGACCATCCGTCTGGGGATGAAACGTCGTGCTCAACTCAACCCGTATGCCCAACTCTTGCTGAAATGCTCTCCATAAGTGCTAGGTAAACTACATACCTCAGTCCGAAATAATAGATACGGGTACACCATTGAAGGCGAACAATCTACCAAATGTAAATCTCAGCAAACCTCTCAGAAGAATAGCAGACTGCCACAAATATGGAATGCGCTAACTTGGTCAGCATATCAACAATAACCCGTATCGCATCGAACTTCTTCCGAGTTAGCGGAAGTATAGTAACAAAATCCATAGTTATCCTCTCCCACTTCCACTCGGGAAGCTCAATCCTCTGAAATAACACAAGGTCTCTAATGCTCGTACTTAACCTTCTGACAGTTCAAACTATGAGCCGCATATGCAATAATATCTTTCTTTATCTTACGCCACCAGTAATGCTGCTGCAAGTACTGATACAGCTTTGCGGCGCCCAGATGAATCGAGTACCAGGAACTGTGGGCCTCCTTAAAAATCAACTCTCGGAGTCCATCCATGATGGGCATGCAAACTCGCCCATGCAATCTCAAGACTCCATCCGCATCTAAGGTAACCTGCTGGGCACCTCCGTGATGAACCGTGTTCCTGAGGACACACAAATGGGGATCATCAAACTATCAAACATGGATACACTGTAATAATGAAGACCGAGCAAACGTGCATGCCAACATATGACTAGGCTCATAAACATTCAGTCTCACAAACTGATTGGCTAAGGCCTGAACATCAAAAGAAAGTGGCCTTTAACTGATTGGAATATAAGCACGACTGCCCATACTGGCTAACTTCCTACTCATAGCATTGGCCACCATATTGGCCTTCCCCGAATGGTATAAAATGGTGACATCATAACTTTTCAACAACTCCAACCACATCCTCTACCTCAAATTCAAATCCTTTTGCTTGAACATGTACTGAAGATTCTTCTAGTAAGTGAGCACCTCAGATGCCACGCCATACAAATAGTGCCTCCAAATCTTCAGGCGTGAACAATAGCTGCCAACTCTAAATCATGCACTAGATAGTTCTTCTCATGAATCTTCAACTGTCTCGAAGCATGAGCAATAACCTTGCCACCCTGTATCAACATTGCACCAAGCCCAGTACGGGAAGCATCATAATAGACTGTGTAAGGCCCTGATCCTGTGGGCAAAACCAACACCGGTGCCATACTCAAAGCTGTCTTGAGCTTCTGAAAGCTTGCGTCACACTCATCCGACCATCTGAACTGGGCACCCTTCTGGGTCAATCTGGTCATCGTGGCTGCAATAGATGAAAATTCCTCCACGAACTATCTATAGTAGCCTTCCAATCTCAAGAAACTCCAAATCTCTATAGGTGAAGCTAGTCTGGGCTAGTTCTTCACTGCCAGAATCTTCCTCGGGTCCACCTGAATACCCTCTGCAGATACAACCCGTGACTGCTACTGTACTCATCCAGAACTTAGTCCTGGAGAACTTGGCATATAACGAACTATCCCTTAGAGTCTGAAGAACCACTCTAAGGTGCTGCTCGTGCTCTTCTTGGCTGTGGTAGTACACCAAAATATAATAAAAAAAGACTATCAAGAACATGTCCCAATATGGCCTGAACACTCGGTTCATCAACTCCATGAATCTTCCTGGAGCATCGATTAACCCATATGACATGACCAAGAACTCATAATGTCGATACCGAGTACGAAAAGTTGTCTTAGAGACATCGGATGCCCTAATCCTCAGCTAATGGTAGCCAGATCTCAAGTCAATCTTGGAGAATACCCCTGCACTCTGAAGCTAATCGAACAAATCATCAATCTTTGGTAGTGGATACTTATTCTTAATTGTTATCTTGTTCAACTGTCGGTAATCTATGCACATCCTCATCGATCCATCCTTCTTCTTGATAAATAACACTGGCGCGCCCTAAGGACAAACATTATGTATGATAAAACCATTCTCTAGTAAGTCCTGCAACTGGTCCTTTAACTCATTCAGCTCCAGAGGGGCCATACGATATGGCAGAATAGAGATGGACTGGGTGCCCGGAGCCAAATCAATGCAGAAATCAATGTCCTTGTCGGATGGCATATCCAGTAGGTTTGAGGGGAAAACATATGGAAACTCCCAGATAATAGGCATAGAATCTATAGGAGGAACTTCGACAATTGAATCACGAACATAGGCCAAATAGGCCAGACACCCCTTCTCGACCATCCATCGAGCCTTCACGTACGATATGACCCTATGATAGAATAACTTGGAGTGCCCCTCTACTCTAAAAGAGGCATATCGGGCAACGCTAATGTCACAGTCTGTGCATGACATTCCAAAATAGTGTGATAGGGTGATAACCAGTTCATACCCAAAATAATAATATCAAAGACGACCATGTCTAAGACCAACAAGTCCACATGGGTCTCAAGACCCCGAATTACTACAATACATGAATGATGGACTCGGTCGAACATGATAGAGTCACCAACCAAGGTAGACACAAACACAGCACAAAGCATCACTAGGCGTGACCAAGCATGGTGCGAAATAAGATGAAACATATGAATATGTAGACACTGGATCAAATAGTACCAAAGCATCTCGATCATAAACCAGAACTGTACCTGTATTGACTGCATCTAAAGCCTCAGCCTCGGGCCTAGCCTGAAGACCATAACAACAAGGCTGGCCTCCACTACCCTGAGTTGTGTCCCTAGGTCGATCCACTGCTAGCTGACCTCCATCTATAGCAGTCTGAGCTCCACCTCTATGACCTCTACCTCCACCTATAGTACCTCTACCTCAGCCTCTAGCTGGTTGGGAGGCCTGTGGAACATATGGTGCCTGAATAATAGGGATGAGGACTTTGCTGCTGAGAACTACTCGAAGCTCGAGGGCAATACCTAGCAATGTGCCTCGTATCACCACAAGTGAAACAATCCCTCAGTGGACGACCCTGGAAACAACGAAGCGGCGGTGCACTAAAAGGAGTTGACGGTGCACTAAATGGATGCTGATCAAAATGATTCCCACGAAAACCATGATCACCTCGGGCACCCTGCGAAACCTGGACCTAGAAGGCTGACCCCTATAAAAAGAATCCCCACATCCAGATAAGGCACCACTAAATCGTCCTGACTGATGGGGTCTCTTATTTGCTCTATAACCACCCCTTGTGGCAATACCATCTCGATCTTTCGGGCCACATTGGCTGCCTCCTGAAAAATAATACAACTCCCCGCCACTCTGTCCATCTGGATACGAATAGGCTGGATCAAACCATGAATAAATCTCCTCACTCTCTCCCTCTCAGTGAGGAGTATAATAAGAGCATGGCGAGCTAGATCGATAAACCTGGTCTCATACTTAGTGACCGTCATAGAACCCTGATGGAGGTGCCCAAACTTCCCCCAATAAGCACCCCTCTGAGTAATAGGGAGAAACGTCTCAAAGAACAACTCTGAAAACTGATCCCAAGTCAAAGACGGTGACCCTACTGGTCTAGCTAAATAGAAATCCTTCCTCCAAGTCTTGGCGGATCTAGATAGGTGAAATGCAGCAAAATCAACTCCATTGGACTCAACAATGCACATGTTCTGAAGAACCTCATGGCAGCTGTATAATAAATCCTAGGGGTCCTCAAAGGAAGCATCACTGAATGTTGTAGTGAAGAGCTTGGTGAACCTGTCTAGTCTCCACAAAGCATCTGCAGACATAGTCACGCCATCGTCGGTCAAAGAAACTACCCCCGGCGAACTGCCATAGTTGGATGAACAACTGAATCTGAACCTAGGGAACTACCTGCTCAAGAATACGTGCGGTTGGATTCTGGGCTCCTTCTCCAGCCTAAGAAGTGACTGGTGCTACAGGAAGTAATCCTGCTTGGGTGACACTCTTCATGAGGCCTACCAACCGGACCAAAGTGTCCTGAAGAACAGGGGTAGCAATAAACCCATTTGAGACTTGAGCTGGGCCTACCAGAACTAGTGTGTCTGCGGCCGGAACCACCTTATCAATGTCAACCTGAGGCTCCGCCACTAGTAATGCTGCTCGGGGCTAAGCTTTGCCGCTACCTCGGCCTCTAGCACGACTTCGTCCTCTGCCCCTAGCGAGAGCTACCCGGGGCTCGTACTGCTGATCAGTAGATGAGCGAGTGCGTGTTCTTGCCATATGCGAGATAACAAAGTAGAAATTCAATTTGCATTGAGAAACAGTACCGCACGATAAGAAAGAGAAAATGTGAAACTTTTCCTAACTCTGTAGCGACTGCGGATAAATACAGACGTCTCTGTACCAATCCCTCAAACTCTACCAAGTTTGTCCATGAGTTGTGAGACTTATGTAACCTACCGCTCTGATACCAAATTTATCACGACCCAGATTTCCCACCCTAGGGGGTCGTGATGGTGCCTACTCATAGAAGCTAGGCAAGCAAAATTTAGTTACCTTTCCTTTAACAAACAATCTTTTTAATAATCCTTCGACAATAACAAATAAACAATGAAAAGTCAACAATAATAAGCGAAAATCTTAAATATAAATATCTAAATAAGATACTGAATTCCGACATAATCTCTACTCAAGAACTGGAGTCACATACTCACGAACATCTGAGAAGAACTAAATACAAAGTCTGAAAGAAACATGTCACAACCCCAATCCCGATCGTGATGGCGCCCAACTCAACTGCTAGGCAAGCCCAACCAATTACACTCTCATCCCGAGCATGAAGCTCAAATCAATTACCTGAATATTGCTATCAACGATAAAGCTAAACTGAATAATCACCCAACGATCTAGGGTCACGAGTCTAGAGCCTCTAAACATGATCGGATAACAATATCTAAACCAAATACTCAAGTGTGAATAATGAATATACAAAGGAAAACTGCAATTAGAAGAGAAGCCAGGTCCTGCGAACGCCGGTAGCTACCTCAGCAACTCAGATAAACATTGATAAAAGTTGGAGTGCTCGTCTATCTCTCCTGTGTACCTGAATCTGCACACAAAGGTGCAGGGAGTAGGGGTGAATACTAAGTGCTCAGTGAGTAATAAATATATACAAGTAGTTAAAAGCAAGAAATCCACAAAGTACCACATAATGAAGCTAAACTACAGTCCACTTCCTCCTACGAACTAGCAACAATAGAACGCTACAATGCACATAACCCCTACGGCGTGTAGCCCGATTCATTTAGCGTCGACGACGCTCACTAGGGGTGTGTACAGACTCCGGAGAGGCTCCTACAGCCCAAGCGCAATACCGCTGCGGCGTGCAGCCCGATCCTCATATCAACCGTTGTGGCATGCAGCCCGATCCATCCTCAGTCCACAACAAGCATATAAGTCATACAACAGCTCAAATTATTTATTTCCAGGTTCCAGTTTATTTATTATTAAAATACTTAAATTCTTATTTAATTTTTCCAAAACAGGTGACTTAGCATTTCAATATGGTGATTTCAAGCTAGGACTGAGATCTATGTTTAAGCAAGTATATCTATCACATATATAACTATCCCCTAGGGATACTACAGTTCGGCACAATGCCCCAAAAACGGCTTACAGCCCACAATTAATCAAACACACTATTTTTCAACCACTAATATCATATTAAACTCATTCGGGATGGAATAAGTCTCGATCTCTAGTCACATTCAATCTCGTACCTACCACGGGTTTCGAGTCACGCCCTACTAGCGTCACAATGTGCTAAGCCGGGGTTTCGAACCCTCAGGCTACCATATACACAAACTACTCACCTCTAGTCGGTCGTAGACTCGTCCGCAATGCCTTTTCCTTTGGAATTCGCTGCCTCGTGCATAGAATCTAGTCAAACCACAACAATTATGTCATTTATGGGTTAAAGAAACTTAACCCAATTCAACTTATACGAAATACTCATAATTGCACTAAGTTGGTAAAACCCGACCCCGGGCCCGCTACTCGAAAAATTCCGAAATTAGTACCAACGCAATCCTCATCTCTCTACGAGTCCGTGCATATAAAATTTATCGAAATCGGAGTTCGAATGGCCTTTCAAAAGTCAAATTTTCGTTTTCAATACCTAGGCCGTAATTCTTCACAGTTTCTATCCAAATTCATGAAGTTTGATGTTAATTCTACAATGAAATTGTGTTTTTGAGTTAAGAAACTTACCTCCGATGAATACCCGATGAATCCCTAGGAATTTCCTGTGAGTTTCTCTCTCTAGGGCTCAAAATTTGTGTTTTTGTGAATGAACCTGCGACTGGCCTGTTCTGGAATTTAATTCACTGCCACGCGATTTTACTCTACGCGTTCGCGTGACCTCCCACGCCTCCGCGATGCACAGTCCAGTTTACTCTTCAGGAACGCTACACTAAACCACATGTTCCTGATGAACATTTTCCTTAGCCGCCAGGATTTCTTCTACGCGAACGCGATGGTCTCCATGTTTCTCCTATGCGAACACGAATGCCTGATCACGAACGCGATGCCTTAGCCAGCCTTTGCCTTCGCGAACGTGACCTGGGCCACGCGAACGCGAAGGCTTAATGCCTGCTGCACAAACCTGCAATTTTCTATAGTTTTCTCTAAGTTCAAAATGCCTGGATGATGGTCCGAATTTATCCCGAGGCCCCCAGGACCGCAACGAAAACCACCAATGTACTCCAAAACCCGATACGGACTTGTTCCAATCATAAAAACACCATCATAAACATCAAAATCACCATTTTCACACGGATTCAAGCCTACGTTTCTTCAAAACTTCTGAAACTAACATTCAATCCAAAATCCGACTAAACGACGTCCGGATGACCTGAACATTTGCAGACATAACCAAAATCACATAACGAAGTTACATATATTGTCGAAATTCCATTCCGACTACCAGATCAAAATCTCACCTACCGTTCGGATATCGCCAAAATTCAACCTTAGCCAATTTAAGCCTATATCTACAGCGGACCTCCAAATTCAATTCTGATTGCTCCCCTAAGTCACAAATCACCTCCCGGAACTAAGCAAATCATTAGAATCTGATTCCGATCACATTAACTAAATAGTCAACTCCAAGATGACTTTCCATATTCAAGCTCCCTTCCTAAAGGCTATTTGCCTCGTTTTCAACCAAAATTACTCCTAACTCACCCGATAGACTCTAACACCAATATAAAAGCAGGAAACATATAAATACAAGGTAACTGAGTGGTAATTCCTGTAATAGCCCATACTCGCCACTTTAGTGAGATCACATAATGAATCAAACGACCCAATCACTCGAGACGATGCCCTCTAATCGCAACAATTGCCCAAGGTAACCAAGTACTAATTGAAAAACCTTTTTCCATAAGCTAAAGTCTTATTCCAACACCTTCATATATTGCCCACGGCAAACCGAACACGCGATATATCGAATCCATCTCTCAGGTCATCCATTCATGAATCCATTTCCCATTTAACTGATACCACGATAGATTTCGGAGCCAAACCTCGATATCACCTCCCTAACCAACTGAAAACACATACGCCCGCACTCATTAATGGCTCCAACAGTCATTCCGATTATAACATCCCGCACTGGTGATATGAAACCTCAACACCGGCCTAAGCCACAACGAGCACAACACAAGCTCCAATAAGAAACGCTTGAACATACTCAAATCATGACAACTACCTCAACAAAAGAGCTGTAATTCAAATTCCTCAATACCATCACAACACAGAACCGAGATCTCGCCTCGCATCATAGAAATAGAGTACCTGAATTCTCCTCGAAAAGGTCATAACTTCACGTGGCCTTGCCACGGCTCATGATTCCATCGAAACACTATTACTCCTGAAGCACCTCAAGTCACCATGCTCAAAATAGTCAGCCACGACAGATTTAGGTCAGAACTCAAGCAATCAATCTCACCCACGGTGAAATAATTAATATCCGCCATTAAATCTTGTAAGGACACAACCGATGCGCCATTCGCCGCGCGACACCCAACACTGACTTTCCTCAGACACTAAGAAGTATAGTACACAAGGTAACATATGGAAAAACTATTCTCCAAATCATACGGTTGCGGCATGCAACCTGCTCAAATAACATACACGTGGCGGCATGCCACCCGATCTAGATACCATACCTGTGGCGGCGTGCCACCCGATCCAAATAACCCGTGGCGGCGTGCCACCCGATCCACGCGTAAATCGCGCAAAAGGAAATGCACACCGAGTCAATTTGCTCATTACAATAAACATATATATATATATATATATATCCTCAAGCTCGGCCACAAGTAATGCATCCTACAAAGTTTCCCCAATACCGGAACTGGATCAATAGTAGAAACCTCTGCACTGATATCTGCCACGAAGGTCCAACTGACAAAGCAATACTTACCAGCCGCCCGCTGGTCCTGGGTACAACTACCCTGCTGGAGCATACTCTGATGCACTCTGCTATGCATTTTGTGCCATTTTCATCATAGTCCATATCACGGTAGTCTAAACGACCTGACTTATGACCACCAGTCTGCAATCATTTATCCTTATTCAAATTCATCATATCAAGCTAAGAGAGATCCACTAGGGCTTCCAATTTCCAATAATCGCTAAACGATGTCGATACACTCGTTATACAACCACTGCATAAGCGGATCACGAGGACTTCTAGTCCCCATCACCCATATAAGACATGAGTCACTATGCATGATCCCACATTTTACTATACGAATACATAACACACATCAAGCCTCCATTCATACCACGAGAGACATTCAGAAATTTCCTTATGCCATCATCAACTCAATCATCACAGTCGATCCAACAAGAGAATACCCCCATACCATTAGATATTATCAGTTTACAGTACCTTGTCCCTTTTGACCATATACCCTGCCATATCACTAGAACAACAGTACCATTTTTCCCTTAATCACCAGAAAGATCGATTCTTAAATCACCTGCAGCTGCCCGCGCTGCTCAATAATTTTCAATAACTTCCCATATATTATGAATTGGTCTCAAAACCGTAAACATGCCATTATCATCTTCCCATAACACATCGCATATACCATACCACACTAATATAACATGGGAACTTCTATCCCTTTTTCTGCGCCACAAACATCGACTCACTCAACTAGCCAAGGACTTCCATGATTCCATATAGAGGAAAACTCATTACACATTCCCAGCTTCGCATACCAACAGGAAATACACTCATTTTCAAACCACGGTAGAACACATCACAAACTCCTTCTTCCAATTCATTGCATAAGTTTAACTATCAAGATTGAGTCCTTTTACCCACATCGAGCTATGCAACTGCCAGCACTCAGGAGCTTTGTTGCACAAGCTCTGCAGGACTCATTACTTCAAACACATACCGGGAATTAATCGTATCCCTAGCATATCGTTTCAGTTTATTAACAAGTTGCTCCATTTACTCAATTTCCTTTCTGAACCATCTTTAACTTAGTATTAGCCTTTACTGAAGGATCACAACACCTCAACTCAGGTTACCACACGAGACTCGTACATAAGACCACACGCTCTAAAACACATAGGCCACTGAATACTTTCTCAATGTTTCCCAGAAGTACCACATTCTACCATACTTGTTTTGAAGAACTTCTTGCGATTTTTGAATTCGTTATCATTACCTTCCAATACGGATACATAGAATCCCATCACTCGCATAATATAACACAAGTCTTGATCCCTTCTAACGACACCACCGTCTTTAGCCGCATGCACACCCTTAAAACACCTGACTGCTACAAGCAAAAAAGTCTTATTGAACATAATCACTCGTGCCTTGTTACAACTATATCATTGCAGAACATGATTACATACATATGCATTTAGCTATCTTTCTTTTCTATACATCGAACATTCTTTACCAACAGCAGTTCAAATCATCCTATTATTTCTACATAACTACGAAGCACCATAACCTTTATCAGAATTTCCCAACATACTTAGAGACAGAACCAATATAGCACACAACAGTGCAATCAGTTAATCAATAAAAACCTCCCCATCTTGGCTCGGAGCCATACATTAAAGAACTTTTAGCCACTCATAGCATTCTTACTCAAATGATTCCACAATATTATAGTGAGATTAAGCTCAAGTCATTTACAAGCCTTGACAGAGACTCGAATCATCAGAGACCTTGACGTTTTTGCAATTCTTGCATTTATTCACACTCAACATTTAAGCCTACTCTCCAGGTGCCGGAAATATTTTTTTTTCTAAGTCCCAAATTTTTCAAAAATTTCGACCGAGTTTCCTTTGTAATTTAGCTTATCCACCTGCCATAGAATCACCAAAACCATTCTAACAATACATCCACAACTCAACAAGACATCACAATATATATCAACAATATTAATCTCAATACTACCAGAGTTATATTATCACAATTTATACCTGAACATGCGCTGCACCTGCTCGAATCATAAGATATATCAAATACCCTTCAATTACACATCAGAATCAACCCACCTATTTTGCCTCAATCTAGTATTTTAGTACAACACCTTCCACCAGGATACACATAGCATAATCACTTTAGTTTTCCTGAGTCTAAACTCATTTTACTACACGTAAGGCACTTTACCTTCCAACTAAGAGATATGATAAATATTCACCACGCCCGTAGCTCGGGGCTACATGACAGATTACAATAAGGATCTAACACCTAACAGCTCGTACATCATTAAGCTGTCATTTCCATGGTTAGGGACAATACCGGTCATATAAGTTTCATAATACCAGCTCGTAATATTAGCACCGGTGTGCTCAAGTCATAGACAAAGATCTGGCCTCAAGTCCTCCCGACCGGCCCAACATGAACTTACAGAGATTATATCTCGCCCGTCGATCAGGGAATCACAAGCCCTCAAGACAATTATATTTCTGAGCGCTCGAAGCGTACATAGACGTGTCGAAGGAATTTCATATATTATATCTCAAGTTGAATCAAGTACGCACGATAAGAGTTCCAAGAAATGTGAAGTGTTTCCTAAAAGGTTTGCAGCCTCTCGAGGATAAGTACAAGCGTCCCCGTACCGATCCACAAGACTCTACAACCCGGCTCAAGACTCATGAGGCCTAGTAACCTAGGCTCTGATACCAACTTGTCACGACCCCAATCCCGGTCGTGATGGCGCCCTGCTCAACTGCTAGGCTAGCCCGACCAATTACACTTTCATCCCGAGCATGAAGCTCAACTCAATTACCTGAATATTATAATCAACGATAAAACTAAACTGAATAATCACCCAAAGATCTAGGGTCACGAGTCTAGAGCCTCTAAACATGATCGGATAACAATATCTAAACCAAATAATCAAGTCTAAATAATGAATATACAAAGGAAAACTGGAATAAGAAAGGAAGCCAGGTCCTGCGAATGCCGAGAGCTACCTCAGCAACTCGGATAAACACTAATAAAAGTCGGAGTGCTCGTCTATCTCTCCTGTGTACCTGAATCTGCACACAAGGGTGCAGGGAGTAGGGGTGAGTACTAAGTACTCAGTGAGTAATAAATATATACAAGTAGCTGAAAGCAA
Organism: Nicotiana noctiflora; assembly: GCA_032618575.1. Classification (NCBI taxonomy): domain Eukaryota; kingdom Viridiplantae; phylum Streptophyta; class Magnoliopsida; order Solanales; family Solanaceae; genus Nicotiana; species Nicotiana noctiflora. The sequence goes on along the minus strand of JASVEL010006853.1, from coordinate 142,566 downwards.
GAAATCCATAGAATACCACATAATGAAGCTAAACTACAGTCCGCTTCTTCTTACGAACTAGCAACAACAGAATGCTACAATTATCACAGATAATTCACAGACAAAGATGCAATGCAATGCACATAACCGCTACGGCATGTAGCCTGATTCATTTAACGCCGACGGTGCTCACTGGGGGTGTGTACAGACTCAGGAGGGGCTCCTACAGCCCAAGCGCAATAGCGCTGCAACGTGCAACCCGATCTTTATTTCAACCGCTGCAGCGTGCATCCCGATCCATCCTCAGTCCACAACAAGCATATAAGTCATACAACAACTCAAATTATTTATTTCCAGGTTCCGGTTTATTTATTATGAAAATAATTAAATTCTTATTTAATTTTTCCAAAACAGGTGACTTAGCATTTCAATACGGTTATTTCAAGCTAGGACTGAGATATGTGTTTAAGCAAGTATAGCTATCACATATATAAATATTCCCTAGGGATACTACAGGTCGGCACAAGGCACCAAACATGGCTTACAGCCCACAATTATATCAAACACATTGTTTTTCAACCACTAATATCATATTATACTCATTTGAGATGGACTAAGTCTCGATCCCCAGTCACAATCAATCCCGCACCTGCCACGGGGTACGATCCACGCCCTACTAGCATCACAATGTGCTAAGCCGGGGTTTCGAACCCTCAGGCTACCATATACAGAAACTACTCACCTCTAGCCGGTCGTAGACTTGTCCGCAATGCCTTTTCCTTGGGAATTCGCTGCCTCGTGCGTAGAATCTAGTCAAACCACAACAATTATGTCATTTACGGGTCAAAGAAACTTAACCCAATTCAATTTATACGAAATACGCATAATTGCACTAAGTTGGTAAAACCCGACCCTGGGCTTTCTGCTCAAAAAAATCTAAAATTAGTACCAACGTGATCCTCGTCTCGCCACGAGTCCGTGCATATATAATTTATCGAAATCGGAGTTCGAATGGCCTTTCAAAAGCCAAATTTTTGTTTTCAATACCTAGGCCATAATTCTTCATAGTTTCTACCCAAATTCATCAAGTTTGATGTTAATTCTACCATGAAATTGTGTTTTTGAGTCAAGAAACTTACCTCCGATTCATACCCGATGAATCCCTAGCAATTTCCCGTGAGTTTCTCTCTCTAGGGCTCTAAATTTGTGTTTTTTGTGAATGAACCCGGGACTGGCCTGTTCTGGAATTTAATTCACTGCCAGGCGATTCTACTCTACGCGTTTGCGTGACCTCCCATGAGTCCATGATGCACAATCCAGTTTACTCTTCGCGAATGCGACACTGCACCACGCGTTCGCGATGAACATTTTCCTCAGCCGCCAGGATTTCTTCTACGCGAACGCGTCTCCCCTTCACGTGAACGCGATGGTCTCCATCTTTCTCCTACGCGAACGCGACCTCCAAGGACGTGAATGCGAAGCTCAATCCAACTTTGCCTACGCGAATGCGATGGCCTGATCGTGAGCGCGATGCCTTAGCCAGCCTTGCCTTCGCGAACGCGACCTGAGCCACGCGAACGCGAAGGCTTAATGCCTGCTGCACAAACCTGCAATTTTCTGCAGTTTTCTCTAAGTTCCAAATGCCCGGATGATGGTCCGAATTCATCCTGAGGCCCCCGGGACCTCAACGAAAACCACCAACATATTCCAAAACCCGATACGGACTTGTTCCAATCATAAAAACACCATCCTAAATATCAAAATCACCATTTTCACACGGATTCAAGCCTAAGTTTCTTCAAAACTTCCGAAACTAACATTCAATCCAAAACCCGACTAAACGACGTTCGAATGACCTGAAAATTTGCAGACACATCCAAAATCACATAACGAAGTTACAGAAATTGTCGGAATCTACCGGATCAAAATCTCACCTACCGTTCAGATATCGCTAAAATTCAACCTTAGCCAATTCAAGCCTATTTCTACACCGGACCTCAAATTCAATTCTGATTGCTCCCCTAAGTCACAAATCACCTCCCGGAACTAACCAAATCATCAAAATCCGATTTCAAGCCCTCTAACTAAATAGTCAACTCCAGGTTGACTTTTCATATTCAAGCTCCCTTCCAAAAGGCTATTTGCCTCGTTTTCAACGAGAATTACTCCTAACTCACCCGATAGACTCTAACACCAATATAAAAGCAGGAAACATATAAATACAAGGTAACGGGGTGGTAATTCCCATAAAAACGGGCCGGGTCATTACAAAACATAAATCTATTTATCTCGAATACAATGAGATGACTGTGTAATGTAAGGATAGAGGAGACGCTGGGCCTGCGGACTCCTGCAAGGCTACCTCGGTGTGTCGATGGATTGAAGGCCTGCTCTCATGATAGTACTACTACTTCTGCTCAATACCAGGACCTTTGCAAAAATTTACAGAGTGTAGCATCAGCACAACAAACCCCATGTGCTGGTTAGTGTCGAGCCTAACACCGACAAAGTAGAGATGAGGCTAGACTGGACACCACATAAACCTATGCAGATCTATATATGAGTACAACGAAAAATAGCAAGAACATAACAATTTAAGCTAGGGAAGGGAGCATGCTTAGGGGTAAATGTTAGAAAAAAATATTAGGAATAATGGTACGTACATCTCAGTTTAACTTCTAGCAATAATGAAAAGACAAGGCAACTTTTACATTCAAATCATCTTGTTGCAGGTGTGCAACCCGAACCTAGCTCTCAACATCTCGTGGTAGGCATACCACCCGTTCTTATTTCAATATCACTTGTGGTAGGCGTACCACCCGCTCCCTTTTCAATATCACTTATGATAGGTGTACCACCCGCTCCCTGTTTAATATCACTTGTGGTACGCGTACCACCTGCTCCCTTTTCAATATCATTGTGGTAAGCGTACCACCCGCTCTCTTTACTCTCAACACAATACAAAATACGAGCCCGACAAGGGAATGATCAATTTAATACTCTTCATGGCAAGGGTACAATAAATTTAATACTCTTCCCGGCAAGGGAACAATAACAATAAGTCAAACATCCCGATAAGGGAGATTCAGCTATAACCAATCCTATTCAACTTCTTCTTAACACTAATAATACCAATATTCAGTCAAAATTTTCATAGGACCAACAAGAGTATACAATTATCAAATTAAGACTCACGGTCATACTCGACACCGATGCAAGGATACTCGTCACCTTACCCATACGTCGTACTCCACACAAAATAAGTAGCAATTATGAGTCGACTCCTAATCCCTCGAGCTAGGGTTAAACCAACCACTTACCTCAACTTCCACGACAAAATCAATCCACAATGACCGCTTTCACTTTCGAATACGGATCCAATCCAATCAAATCTATATAAGAAGAACTTGTTAATGTCAAAATAGGCTAAACAAATCAAACCGAATGCCTACATATAGTTTTCAAGCTTTCTTCCCAAAAATTCAAAAATCGCCCCCGGGCCCGCTTGGCCAAAATACAAGGTTCGGACCAAAAATAAATCCTCCATTTACCCACAAGCCTGAATATATAATTTGTTTTCAAATTTGACCCAAAAACAAGGTTTAAATCAAGAAAAAAGTAAAACAAAACCCTAACTTTATCAATTTTTCCCAATCTAAACCCTAGATTACATGATTTAAGCTTAGGAGTTTGACTAATAATGGTGGAAAATGAAGAAAACAAGTTGGAATTTACAAACCCAATTGGTCTTGAAGAAAGGAGGATTCAATGGACGTCTAAGTGCTTGGAGAAGAAAGGAGTTCGTGTATTTTTGAAAGAATCACGTAGCTACTATTTCTGGAAATTAACATTTAACTGGGCAAAATTTTTCCTTCGCGTTCGCGGAGGAAAGGAGCCGCATTCACGAAAGGTTGACTTAAATGAACATCGCATTCGTGATTGGGGAGGATGCAAACATGAAGAGAAAAGGGCTAGGGTCTAGGATTTAGGTCTATGCAAACGCGTGAAAGCCTACACGAACGTGATTAAAAAGGCTGCAAGGATACATGTTCGCGAACCTTTGAATGCAAATTTGAAGAGGAAATTATTGGGGTGTCAAATTTGGCTTACGCGAACGCGAGATACTGTACGTGAACGCGATAAAGGAAATTCTGGTGCTTCGCGAACACGGGAGAGAGAGTGCGTTCGCGAAGAAGGAAATGACTGGGTACATGTTGCAGATTGTTCTGCAATTTTTTCTAAGTTCAAAAACACCACGAATACCTCCGAAAATACTCCCGAGCCCTCGAGTCTCCTAACCAAACACGTACACTAACTAACAACACCCAACGAACCTAACCATATTATCAAATCGCCAAAATAACATAAAAAAGAAGGAATCAAACCTCAAAATCACTAGTTTTTCTTCATACTTCATAAACTTTTAAATTATGAGATTTAAGTCCGAAACATGTGACGTCCGATTTCAATCAAACTTCACAAATATATCTTAACACATATAAGACTTATACCAGAACCATAATACGGGCCCGATACCAACACGTTCTAATAAATTTTCATTTTAAGTTTCATTAACAATTTTAGAAAAACAATTTCCTTTAAAAATTTATTTCTCGGGCTTGGTACCTCAGATTTTGATTCCGGACGTACACCTAAGTCTCATATTTTTCTACGGACCCTTTGGGACCGTTAAATCATGGGTCTGGGTCCGTTTACTGAAAATATAGACCAAAGTTAACTTTACTCATTTTAATACAAAATTTTAGCATTTTTCATAAAATTTCGCATACGAGCTTTCCGGCTACTCGCCCGAACTGTGCATGCAAATTGAGGTAACTAAAAATGAGGTTTTCAAGACCTCGGAAGCACAGAAAGAGAGAAAAATAGGTGATAGCCCTTTGTGTCATCACACCTGCTTTCTTCTTCTTCTTCTTCTTCTTCTTCTTCTTCTTCTTCTTCTTCGCTTCTTCGAGTTTCAATCTGAAATTCATCCAATACCAAGTCTAATCTTCACTAAAACCTCTCAAAATTGAGATATAAACTCTAAAATATATTCTCAATTATTTGCAACAACACCCAATCCAAACAAATAATAATTTTTGAAAGGCCAAATCCGAATCAAAAGCTTCATTGCTTTTTAATGGCTATCAATGGTGGAATTGCTGCTCTCTTTTCCTTTGCTTTACATTATTGAAATTTAGGATTAAGAGATAGATAGGGGCGTACAGAGAATTCTCAATTCTTCACAATATCCAATCCAAACAAACAATGTCTTTTAAAAATCCAAATTTGAATTCAAAGCTTCAAAGCTTTGTAATGGTTATCAATGGTGAAGGGGTTACAGATTTTCGCTGGTTTTAGAAGAGAAAATAGTGGTGATTGAAGAGGAAATCGTGGGGTGTGGTTTGATATGTGGGTGAGGGGGTTGGATTTGGAGAGAAAAACTTGGGGGAGTGGAAATATACGATAGAGTTAAATTAGGAGACAAATTAATACCATTAAAACACCTAAAATGTACATAAATGATAATTAGGTATATAAAAGGTAATTATATTAAAAGTTAAGCATAAAGGGTAATATAGTTTACTATATTAGATAGGAAAATAAAAATCTCTATACAAAAGAGTAAAAATGCTATAGTACTCTTGTTATATATTCATTATATTTTTGTGTCATCTATAGTACTCTTGTTATATGGGTCATTATCCGTGCACTACATGTTAAGGAAGCTCCAACCTGAAATATAACAAAGGATAATTTTTGAAAATTTAGACATTTTCTCTGAATTGTTTAGACACGTGAAAACCATTCGGACCAAGTTGGAGCTCCGTTAAAGTCAAGAGCGAATACAAGGGCTTGTTCATTACCTTCAGGTTGCACACATTTCTTATCTATTGGAATAGAAGTAAACAGAGTCGACGTTCTTCACGTACTTTTCCCTTATATTTCCCACTTGAGTACGAGAGTATAAAGAAGTATAAGTCAATATCTGAGACTGAGTCATGATTTCATAAAATCAAAGAGCTAGCACGTTTACAAGACTAAGAGGGTTGCATGCGAGGGGACCATTTTATTTCAACTATCTAAGTCTTCTAAAATACTTACTTGTCTGGACTGCCATTTATGACAAATTGGACCTTATTTCTACTCAAGTTAATGATTTCTGTTCGTGAAAATTCATCTTTTCCGCAATTAATTTATATTAAAATATGAGAATTTAATTAAACTCATTGCATTCAGTTGGATCTATATAACACATATGTAAAACAAATCAAAATGTTATAGTATGTAATAAGATCTCATTTTATTCATAATCTTTGGCCATGCTTACTGTCATGGGAGGCATTTCAGCCATGTCCCATGACCCTTTGGGCGTGCCCCGCGGCGTCCTAGCAAGCCTCCCAATGCCTAGCGCTACGGACGGCCCCGTGGTCTTGGCCGCACCAAGTGACAAGCGTGCAGGTGCCTCTATCGCCCTACCGATATCCCTTGCCAGCGTCCAGCCGCAGACAGATTCTAACAAAGCCGCGTGCGCAGACAACGCTACGCGAGCAGACCCTGATGCCAAAGACGCTGCTGCTGACAAATGACACGTTCATGGTTTTTAGAAAACTAAGTCATTTCCATTGTAAATATAGAGTAGTATTATTTCATGCACTTACATTTTGATTCTCCAGTTTTTTCAAGTCTAGTCGTGCAGCTTTGGTTTATTTTTTAAAGCATTATTAGGGGAGATCAAGCAATCAAAACTTTCTAGCAAGCAGGCAATTCTCTGTACTAGTGTCTTTTCCCTCAACACCGTGTTGCTTTTGTGTAATAGCTTTCATTAATGCATTCCAGCTTTCTTTAAATATCAATTCTCATTTCTGTTCTCTCAATTGCTCTTGACATTAGTTTTCCGTATGACACTGACAATCTAGTCTAGCATACGGCGGGGACCTCAGTTGGTGGACTACAGTTGCACCAACATCAGTTTCTTAGCCTTACGTCGCCATTCCAAATAATCTCAGGAAGGCACTGCGTAACAGTAGGAATCAGAGCCTAGGCTCGGCATCGGACGAGGGAACGTATTGGCATTACTACTATTTCTGACAATGGTTAATCATGGGCACCGCATTGCGGCTCTCGAAGGGACGGTTGAGGTATTGCGGCCTATTATGGATACGGTGCCTGAATTAAGAACTAGCCTACTGCAAAGGTTGGACGACCTAGACCGCAGGGTGCTTCAAGTCGAAGTTGAAGTTGAAAACATCAGTCGTGACTCTGAGGGAGACCGGCAGACGACAGCCACAGAGGCAGCCAAAAGTTTTGATAAATTCGAGGGGCTCCAGCATGAGCGCTCTAAGAATTTAGCCCACATGGTACAATAGGCAGAGAAGGTTACTGCCATGCAAGAAACTATTGAAAAAACAGACCAGCTCAATGTTGTCAACACTGTTTTACAGGGCCTACTTCGAGAAGGTGGAAACCAAATTTGAGGTATTGTGAACTCCGCTTCCGCAACAAAGAAACTGAAAATTCCTGAGCCAAAGTTACAGTGGGGCTAGGAATGCCAAGGAAGTGGAAAACTTTATCTTTGATGTCGAACATTATTTTGATGTTGCTGGGATTTGGAGGAAGCTAAGAAGGTAGCAGCTAGTGCCATGTATCTTCAGGGTGATGCTAAACTCTGGTGGCGGCTAAAGTATGAAGCCATTAAGGCCGGTGAAGATGCTCTCGAGACATGGGCAGAACTGAAGGCAGTCATACGCCTGCAGTTCCTCCCTGAGAATGTTGAATACAATGCCTGGAGAAAACTACGGGAGCTCCGCCAGACAAAATCAGTTACTTACGGGAGCTCCGCCAGACAAAATAGTTATGTCATAGTTGTATTTAAGATTTAGTTCAGATATAATTTTCTTATAACAAGTTTCTATAGATTAATTAGTTACTTTTGGAAAATGAAAACATCCTTTCTACAAATTGTCATACAATGTGCTAAATCCACAATACGTCAACACTATTTATATATGAACTAAATCACAAATAAATATATACAATAATAATTTGATTCTTCACCGTCATTGTAAATAGGAGAGAATGGAATTTAATTCTTCGTTTTCCACAGCTGTTGCTCGTACCAAATAGTCCAAAGTATTTGGCTGTGGTCTAACATGTGAAATAACTTAAATTTTTTTAGATAAAGGTCTAACGCTTTCTTATAATATTTTGAATTTGTTCAGAAAAATTATTTAAACCCTGGTCTAAATGTTTCATTAGTTACAAGAAAATAGAACAATGGGCATTTACTGAACAATTGATAGAAAAATTTCTGTGGGAAGATGTTTCTCATTTAAATTCAACTCAGACCACAGCTGTAAAATTAAGATTCATCGTAAATTAACTAGTTTTATGTTGGCTACTAGTTATACACAATCTTTTATTTTATTCGGGCTTGAGACCGACAGTGTGAACAAAGTCTTCCATACTAATAGAATTATAATCTTGACTAGTTCTATTTTTTTAGAATATCCTTTTTCATGGTTTAGAATTTTACTGTTTCAAAGAAGATGTACATTTGTTCAGTAGCTCTTATCAAATGGACTGTACATACATAACGTAAGGAAAGGTTGAAAATGGAAACAGAGAAAAATATTAAACGTGTTAAGAATAGAATTTTATTTGGAGTGAATGTCTATAATTCAATTTGGAGTGAATGTCTATCTTGTGGAGAGTTTTACTTTGTGACTAAGTCATATTTCTCCTATAAATTGAGGGGTCTTACCCCATTGTAAATCATTCCAAAATTCAATAAGAATTTTCTCTCTCTCTTTCTCTACAATATTGCTCTTCTTCTTTTATTATTTCATAGCACGTTATCAACACGAGACTCTACCGTCTCAAGAAGCTCTTTCAGAAGATTAAGGTAATTTTTCTCCTTTTTTTAATTATGACTGACATTATGAAAAGAAAATTCGTTGCCCTTGAAATTTCGGGCAAGAACTATATGACATGGATGTTGGATGCTGAAATCCACTTAGATGCAATGGGTCTTGGAGACGCCATTAAAGACAGAAATAAAGCATCCACCCAAGATTGTGCTAAGGCCTTGATTTTCTTGCGCCATCACCTTGATGAAGGGTTGAAAATTGAATATCTCACAATCAAAGATCCACTTATTTTGTGGAATGACTTAAAGGAAAGATATGACAACTTAAAGTTGGTCACCCTTCCACAAGCATGATATGATTGGGCTCATCTGAGGCTCCAAGACTTTAAGTCTGTTTCTGAATATAATTTTGCGATGTTCAGAATTACTTCTAAAGAATTATTAGTAGTATTTATTTAAGCTACACTGTCTTGTCTGATATTATTACGTAATTACGCTTATTATACCAAAGTTCATTATTTTACACAAAAAAAAATCACCAGTAAGTATACATGATTCTTTTGTCGTTCTTCTTTTTTGTTTCTTTAGTTCCCAATAAACAATATTTTCTTTACGGTTATGCAAAAGAATGATAAGTGAGACGTAAAACAAATTCTTTTACGACCTTTCCTAATTGAAATCTTAAATTTTTTTTTTGTGGCTAATTTCGTATGAAAATTGTAAAATCACTGAATGAGTGTTTCAATCATCGCACTACTTCTATGCAAACTTAAATTGGGAATATGACAAACGCAAACTACTGGTGTGGCCCAAAGGTACTCTTTCTATTTGTTTTACATGAAATTTGTATTTTTTGTGCCTATTTGACTACTTCTCGGAAAAAAATACTAATGTTTATTCGTATATTTCCTTTGTATGTCAAATCATGGGAAGCAAATATGGATGTCTCACAAAGCAAACTTGGATCAAATTTCAATTGTGAAAATATTTGTTTAGTTGATTCATGTACAACACATACAATACTCAAAGGGAAGAAATATTTCTCCCATTTAAGTATGTGTAAGGCAGATGTTACTACAATTTCTGGTAGTAGTAAATTAATTGAAGGCTCTGGAAGAGCTACTATAACTCCGCCTAAGGGAACAATACTTATCATAGAGAATGCAATGTTCTCCTCCAAGTCCAAGAGGAACTTGTTGAGTTTTAAAGATATCCGTCGAAATGGATATCATATTGAGACGATAGATGAGAATAATCTTGAATATCTCATCATTACCAAAAATGCCTCTAGCCAGAAAAGGGCTATTGAGAAGTTCCCATCTTTGTCTTGTGGCCTGTATTGGACAAGAATTAGTGCAATTGAGGCACATTCTATTGTAAACCAAAAGGTTACCGATTCCAATACTTTTGTACTTTGGCATGATCGATTGGGACACCCTGAATCAATTATGATGAGACGAATCATAGAAAACTCAAATGGGCATCCATTAAAGAATTTAAAGATTCTTTTAAATGATGAATTTTCTTGCACTTCTTGTTATCAAGGCAAGTTAATTATTAGACCATCACCAACAAAGGTTGGAATTGAGTCCCCTACGTTTTTGGAACGTATACAAGGGGACATTTGTGGACCTATTCACCCACCTAGTGGGTCGTTCCGATATTTTATGGTCTTGATAGACGCATCCTCTAGATGGTCTCATGTGTGCCTATTGTCATCTCGCAACCTCGCGTTTGCAAAATTAATGGCACAAATAATTCGATTACGGGCACAATTTCCTGATAATCCAATTAAGTCTATTAGACTTGATAATGCTGCTGAGTTTTCATCCCAAGCATTTAATGATTATTGCTTATCAATTGGGATAAAAGTGGAACATCCTGTAGCTCATGTTCACACTCAAAATGGTCTTGCAGAGTCTTTAATTAAACGTCTGCAATTGATAGCAAGATCGTTACTCATGAAAACAAGGCTACCCACTTCTGTTTGGGGTCACGCCATTTTGCATGCAGCAATGCTAGTTCGTCTCAGACCAACAAATTATCATAAATATTCCCCGTTGCAATTAGTTTTGGGTCATGAACATAATATATCTCATTTAAGAATTTTTGGATGCGCAGTATATGTGCCTGTAGCACCGTCATATCGCACCAAAATGGATCCGCAAAGAAGGTTAGGAATATATGTTGTGTTTGAATCGCCCTCCATTATTCGTTACCTCGAGCCATTAACGGGAGATTTATTTACTGCACGATTTGCAGACTGTCGATTCGATGAGACACTTTTCCCAAAATTAGGGGGAGAAGTTGGTGAAACCAAACGGGAAATTTTATGGAAAAATCCATCATTATCTCATCTTGATCCACGTGCCTCTATTTGTGAAAAAGAGGTACAAAAAATTATTCATTTGCAGAGAATAGCAAATCAAATGCCCGATGCATTTACGAATATGAAAAGGATAACAAAATCACATATCCCTGCGGAGAATGTTCCAATCCGTATTGATGTCCCTATTGGGCAATCTTCTAGTGTCATAGCTAATGAGTCAAAAGCACGCATGAAACGTGGCAGACCATTAGGTTCCAAAGATCGAAATCCTAGAAAAGGAAAATAAATGATCAAAATGACACTATGAAAGAATCTCATGAAGAAATCCACGACTTAATAAATTCTGAGATTCATGAGGAATCCACTAAGCCCGAGACTCAAGAAAATAAGGAACTATCAATAAATCCAATCGATATTGAGACAAATTTGAATCGATTGGATATAGTGGTGGATTATGTCTTTGCATATAATGTTGCATCCAGCATTATGCAAGAAAGTGAGGATCTTGAACCTCAATCTGTTGGTGAATGTCGACAAAGACTTGATTGGCCAAAATGGCAAGAAGCAATCCAATCAGAATTGAATTCACTTGCAAAACGTGAAGTTTTTGGGCCTGTAGTCCAAACACCTAATGGTGTTAAGCCCGTTGGCTATAAATGGGTCTTTGTACGCAAGAGAAATGAGAAAAATGAGGTACAAAGATATAAGGCACGCCTTGTTGCACAAGGATTTTCACAAAGTCCTGGTGTTGATTATGAAGAGACATATTCACCCGTTATGGATGCTATAACATTCCGTTATCTCATTAGTTTTGTTGTCCATGAAAAACTTGACATGCATTTAATGGATGTGGTTATCGCCTACCTTTACGGCTCACTTGATAATGAGATATACATGAAAATTCCCAAGGGCTTCAAAATGCCTAATAATTCAAAATCCCGGGAAATGTTTTAAATCAAATTGCAAAGATCTTTGTATGGTCTAAAGCAATCAGGACGAATGTGGTATAATCGTCTTAGTGAGTATTTATTAAAGGAGGGCTATATAAATGATGCCATTTGCCCATGTGTTTTCATAAAGAAAACAACATCGGAATTTATTGTACTTGCCGTATATGTTGATGACATAAACCTTATTGGAACTCCTATAGAACTCCAAAAGGCAATTGATTATTTAAAGAAGGAGTTCGAGATGAAAGATTCCGGAAAGACAAAATTATGTCTTGGTTTGTAAATTGAATATTTGGCAAATGGAATTTTTGTTCATCAATCTACCTACATAGAAAAGGTACTTAAACAATTTTACATGGATGGAGCACATCCATTAAGTACTCTGATGGTTGTTCGATCACTTGATGTGAACAAGGATCCATTCCGACCTCAAGAAGAGAATGAAGAGCTACTTGGTCCCGAAGTACCATATCTTAGTGCAATTGGTGCACTAATGTATCTTGCCAATACTACAAGGCCCGACATAACTTTTTCAGTTAATGTCTTAGCAAGATATAGCTCTGCTCCCACAAGGAGACATTGGAATGGGATCAAACACATATTGCGGTATCTAAAAGGGACTACCGATATGGGCTTATTTTATGGCAACAATTGCAGTCCCGATCTTGTTGGTTATGCTGGATGCTGGGTATTTATCCGACCCACACAAGGCTCGGTCTCAAACAGGTTATGTGTTTACCTATAGAGGCACTGCCATATCGTGGCGATCGACTAAGCAATCAATTGTGGCTACTTCATCTAATCATGCTGAGATAATTGCTATTCATGAAGCAAGTCGAGAGTGTGTGTGGTTGAGGTCAATAATACATCTTATTCGAGATAAATGTGGTGTGAAATGTGACAAGTTACCCACTATTTTGTATGAAGACAATGCAGCATGCATAGCTCAACTAAAGGGAGGATTCATAAAAGGAGATAGGACAAAGCACATTTCACCAAAATTATTTTTCACACATGATCTTCAAAAGAATGGTGATATTAATGTGCAACAGATTCGTTCAAGTGATAATATGACTGATTTGTTCACTAAATCTCTACCGACGTCAACCTTCAAGAAACTAGTATACAAGATCGGGATGCGAAGGCTTAAGGATGCGAATTGATGCTCTCATCAGGGGGAGTTAATACGTGTTGCACTCTTTTTCCCTTACAAGGTTTTGTCCCACTGGGTTTTCCTTGCGAGATTTTTAACGAGGCAACCAAAAGGCGTATTATTAGATATGTATACTCTTTTTCCTTTTCTAGATTTTTTTCCCACTGGGTTTTATTTAAGTTAAGGTTTTAATGAGGCACATTACTTATTGAGTAGACATTCAAGGGGGAGTGTTAAGAATAGAATTCTATTTGGAGTGAATGTCTATAATTCTATTTGGAGTGAATGTCTATCTTGTGGAGAGTTTTACTTTGTGACTAAGTCATATTTCTCCTATAAATAGAGTGGTCTTACCCCATTGTAAATCATCCCAAAATTCAATAAGAATTTCCTCTCTCTTTCTCTGCAATATTGCTCTTCTTCTTTTATTATTTTATAACAAAACATAATATTTTTCAATTAACACCGTCTTTTGTTGTTTAACGTCACTAATCAATAATTATAGACATAAACATAACCGTGGCGGTCTTAATAATATATATTTAACAATTGAAGAAGTCTTTACAATTTTAACCAGGATATATATTCAAACCTCCATATAATAATTTTGTTTATTCCGATATTTGTTTATTGCTAAAGTGAAATGCTATTATATAAAATATATATTATTAATGAAAAATTGATCTCAAAGAAAACTTGACCGCTATTATAAAAGTTGACCTTGCCGTACTTTTTAACTTTTTAAAAGAATGATGATAGTTCACCGTTCTTCCACGAGCCTTTGGAAAATTATCATTGTACTAAGAAATTCAACACAATACCAAAACGTGCAAGCCAATTGGTAGTTTGGTTAATTAAACATTCTAATTTTCTTGGGGAAAGTTGGTAAAATTAATTAGTGCATGTAATTTTGGAACTATAGAAACGTCTCACTATCAATTATGACTGGAAGTTATGAGGATTCATTGCACATAGCCTAGTGCTAGTTTAGTCAATTGATTTGAATTCCACATTTCTAACTTGACCCTTTTGACTGGCAAAATGGACTATTTCATATGCTTATGATATTTGGTATTTCCTCTTTCCTTTAAATTGTAAAAGGAAGTGGTGTGGCTCTTGTTTTAATTTTTTTTAAAAGATGAAAAAATACACAATTTTCTCCATACTAGTCGAAATTGAATCCGTTAAAACTTTTGATCCGTTTATATCCTCCCCGTTAGGAAAAGGCATTGTATTTGTCTTTGTCATTAACCGAACTCCAACATGAAATGGACGAATTTCACGTGCTCAAACTGTAACACGTTAAGCGAATATCAACAAAATACGAGAGTGATATTTGGTATATAAGAAAATAAAAATTAAATTCTAGTGATGCATTTTAGAGCCGTAAGATCCTAGGCCTAAAGGAGACAATATTACTTTTTTCTTTCTTTTCCAAAATTAACTACTTTAGGTAGCACCTTCCTTTTATATAATCCCAGCAAAAAGAGCACAAAACAGAGGAGGACATTCCACCTGACCTCTGTTCATTACATCCAAAAGACCTTCCTTATAACTGCTAATAGAACAAATACAAAGATAGAGTTAGCTTTCTTACCCATATACAAAAGGCAAATATCGAATGTAGATAAGAAAGTCTACCTATGTATGAAAGGTGCTCTCAGAAAATGCTATATAGAAATTACACAGATTCAGTACCAAATTTTCATTCTTCTCTTGTTTCTAAAAATGTAGTAACTTGTATCTTGTCCATCAAATATGGGCATGTAGCTTGATTGGGAATGCAGACAATATTACAAGTGAACTGAGTTATTACATATAATATCAGAACCATTTTACGTGCAACTTTAAAAATGGTGAAGCAAACCTCACCTAGGATGCTCAGTCCCCGGGGGGAGGGGGAGGGGGGAGGGAGGAGGGGAGGAGAGTGTATGTGACACCCTAGATGAATCAGGGGAAGATGCACATGGGTGAAAGCCGTGTCTCACCGAAAATATTAATGTTTTACATTATAAATATTTTGTAAAAATAAAATAATATTGTTAAAAATAGAATTCTATTTGGAGTGAATGTCTATCTTGTGGAGAGTTTTACTTTGTGACTAAATCATATTTCTCCTATAAATAGAGGGGTCTTACCCCATTGTAAATCATCCCAAAATTCAATAAGAATTCCCTCTCTCTCTTTCTCTACAATATTGTTCTTGTCTTTTATTATTTATAACACGTTATCAGCACGAGAATTCAACCAATTGAGTAGAAGCTTTGGGATTGAGCACAATGATTGTCAATTGTTCCATGAACTTTCTTCATGATTAAAATTCCGGATTTAAGGTAAGTATTTTACTTTTCTCTTTCAAATTCTTGAAATTCTATAATTTGATTTATATATAGGCAAAAACAACAAAGTTTGATTATAACTCTAATGGAGTTTTTAAGAAATTACACCCACATGAAGTGGTAAAATTTCTATGTCTTGCCATGATCAAAGTCATGTATGATCATGCGCACAAGAAGTGAAAACTCGTCCCATTGAATTTTCTCCATTTTCATTCCCTTTAGAGAATGTGATAGCAGTATGTGATAAGTCTGAAAGAAGACAAAATTATTACCGTGAAGGTATCAATGGATGTGGACGTGGCAATAGAAGAAATTATAATCGTCACCATTGTGATAATGAGAATAATAAGGATTCTCAAAATAATCCTTCACTCTGTGAAGGTAATATTTGTCATCGATTTGACGTGAGACTTTATATAGCACATATAGATGATTATGGTCCATTCATGATGGGAATGTGACAACATCTGATTTATGAAGACATATTCATTCTTGAAAGAATTTGAACATGCTATTGGTATTGAATATACCACACCTACCTCTAGAAGGAGGTTTGAAATGATATAAGAAAATAATATCATTATTATGGCATGAATGGCCATTGGTCACGTACCTATTGTACGTCAAAATATTTTGGCAACGTGATTATTAAAGGACAACAATAATGCAAGAAACATATTTTTCATTTAATTTTGGTCATGACCATAATGGTGTAAGTTTCTCTTTGAAAGAGATATTCACCATATAGGTATTGATGATTATGTGGTACTATCAATTAATTGAGAGCTCTAGAAGAGTCAATTACCACTCTTTTGGAGAAACACAATTTATTACCAATAAGGTATTGTGTTGTAGTACGTCTCAAAGAAACTTATTCAGTTTCCAAAGTATACGCGAAAGCAGTTAATGATTTAATATCTTCTATTACTACAACTTGTAGCACGGTAATATGTATGTGAAAAGCTACCCACTTTATTCTCCAATTTGTACTACATAAACAAAGAATACCACAATGAAGTGGATATTGATATAAAAACCCATATCATAATAAACTTGAAATTTATTCATAATTGCACACATCATGGTGTAAATATGAAGTTTATCAATATTGATAATTTATCCAGTTGGCATAATTGGTTTTGCCATATCAATTCAAGTATGATGCGCAAAAATAAAAGAGAATTCACATGGGTAAATATTAAAGAACAAGAAAGTTCTTTACGTATTCTCTTACACATTGCTTGTTCTCATTAATTAATTGACCAACTAAAATTGGGATTGAATTCCATGAATGCTGGAAATATCAAAGGTGAATATGGGCCCATTCACCAGCCATGTATACCACATAAGATGCATCTATGAGATGGTTACATGTGCAATTATTATTAACCCGCAACATGGCCGGTATGTGCGAGGTAACTTGCTCATTAATTTAATTTCGAGCATAATTTCCAGCTTTCCTATTAAAGATAGTTTATCTTGATAAGTTGGTCTACATCACAGCTAGTTTAGCAAAATAATTTATTGAGTGCCTCCACTTAATAGCTAAATTATTGCTTATGAGAACAAAGTTATATATATCAGTTTGATATACATTATATACGAAAGTATATTATTTTCTCCCCTCATAAGTGGTTCAGGGTCAGGAATCAAATAATTCCATCTTATTATTATTGATGTGTGGTGTATATTTTATTAACACCATAAAGCACAAAGATGAGTTCCCAAAGTTGAGGAAACAATTTAGTATTTCTAACATGAGGGGGAGACATGAAAAATAGTTGAGAAAAGTTACAGGGAATAAATTATCATTTATACATCGAGATCCTCGAATAAAATAATATGAACTTGAAGTTCATAAAAGGATAATTCATGTACAATTTATTGCAAAGCATGCCAGACGCATTTGCTGACCCAAATAAAGTAACTATATTCTCATTGCAAATGCTCATATTAAGTCATAGAAAGACAAACTCTATGGTAAGCTTAAAGCGTATAGACAATCGGTTTCAAATAAACTTCTTGATAAAGAAGATGAGCAAATGGTTATAATAAAGGAGGCAAGTGATCCAGAAGATCACTTGTGACATTACACTTCATAATATCTCATGAGAGATTCAGGTACCTGAATATATGAATGAAGAGATCTCTATGTTATGTGATTATGAAAATACATTAAAACTGATATAAAATCTTTGTCGACGTCAACCTTCAAGAAGCTAGTGCACAAGATTGGGATGCGAATGCTTAAGAATGTGAATTGATGCTCTCATCAGGGGGAGTTAATGCGCGTTGCACTCTTTTTTCCTTACAAGGTTTTGTCCCACTGGGTTTTCCTTGCAAGGTTTTTAACGAGGCAACCAAAAGGCGTATTATTAGATATGTGTACTCTTTTTTCTATTTCTAGAATATTTTTTCCCACTGGGTTTTATTTTAGTTAAGGTTTTAACGATGCACATTATCTGTTGAATAGACATTCAAGGGGGAGTGTTAAAAATAGAATTCTATTTGGAGTGAATGTCTATCTTGTGGAGAGTTTTACTTTGTGACTAAGTCACATTTCTCCTATAAATAGAGGGGTCTTACCCCATTGTAAATCATCCCAAAATTCAATAAGAATTCCCTCTCTCTCTTTCTCTACAATATTGTTCTTGTTCTTTTATTATTTATAACAAATATATAGTAATGACACCTCTTTTTGGCAGAGATGACTTCTTGATCCTTTAATCAAGCTCATATTAGGGCTTGTAAATGTTGTAGGTTCGAATTTGGACTTGGACATTATATTATTTGAAGATCTTTGAGCGATCTTTTTTTTTTTTTTTTGAAAAAAATATGTGGCGAAGGAGAATTGAACACCTCCATTTGCAATAATTTTTAGAGGAAATAACATAATTGTGCAATATTTAAAAAATTTGAGTTGCATTCGCTGATACATAACAAAAACAGTACGTGAAGCAATCCATTTGCTTTGAAGAGATTACATGGGTCTTGCATTACTTGCCAACTATAGACATGCATGGTCTAAATATAATTTTTTTCTCCCCTATCAAAATTAGGGCGGTTTAAAAGCGAACCAAAATCGTTAACCGAGCAGATGGCTTACTCGCTTATTGGTATCAGATATCGAGGTAATGAATTGAGATTTTATAATAAACGGCTTAACGGTATAGGGACGGATTACTCAATTCTTTTATCGGATAAATCTTTAACCTATTAAAAATTTTATTTATACTTTTTACCCCTCTGTATATAAAAAAGTACTATTGAAAAACTGTGGTAGTTGACTCTATTCTTCTCTAGTGATAAAGTCTAATATGGATGTTTTGCCGGCATTATCAAGGTCTAAAAAGAAGATCTTAGTATCTTTCTTCCAATGATAATAACATCGTTTTGCCACGATGTATAGGCATGGTGACGAGTATCTATACATCGTACTTGACAATTATCAAGTTAAATAAGACTCAACTCCTCCCTCAAGCTAGGGTTAAATCAAACGCTTACTTCGATGTCCTGAATTCCACTCAAACCTCAACTATCGCTTTACCTCATGATTCCACCTCCAATCTACTCAAATCTAGACAAAAATTACTCAATTACTTTAATAAACACTAAACGAATTAATTTGAATGCATAAAAATAAATTTTCTAAAGTTTTACCCATAAAGTCCAAAAATGCCCCCGGGGCCCACGAGTCAAAACCCGAGGTTTGAACAAAAATCCAGTTACCCATTCCCCCACGAGTCCATATCAATGATTAGTTTTAAAATCGGACCTCCAATTGAGGTCCAAATCCCTAATTTTTAGAAAAACTAAGTTCTACCCAAAATCCTCATTTCACCCATGAAAATCCTTGAATTTAAGATGAAAACATGCTTAATGATGTTGAATATTGAAGGAATTGAGTATGTGGAGAAGAAAGATTGCTTGGGAAAATCGCCTATGGGTGTTTGAATATAAAAATGAAGAAATGGGTTAAAACTTCATCTAATTATGAAAAAATGCAAGCCTCAGATGTGGTAATTGCGAACTTAGGTTCGCAATTGCGAACACTTTGTTTGCATTTGCAAACCCAGGCCCGGATGGCAAGTTTTGCATTTGTGACAATTGCGTAGCATTTGCGATTAGAGAAGAACAGGAGACCTTTCGCATTTGCAAAGGAGAATCTCGCAATTGCGAGACTGTGAAGACCTGGGCCATCTTCGCATTTGCGATGGGATGTTCACTTTTGCGAACCAGGTGCGAAACCTACAGGTCTGAAGTGCATCTGCTGTGATTTCAACTTTTAAAATGCTCTCGTGGCCTATCCAAAACTCTCTCGAGCCCTCGGGGCTCCAAACCAACTATGCATACAATCTCAATAACATCTTAAAGACTTATCCGTGCGATCGAATCACTAACATAACATCATATACATCGAATCAAGCCTCAAAACTGATGATTTTGTTTGAAATTTTCATAAAGCATCAAATTTTCTTTTTAAGTCCGAAACACATCAATCGACGTCCAATTTCAACCAAATTTTACAGAAAGCTCTTCAACCACATAAGACTTGTACCGGGCATCAGAATCAAAATACGAGCCCAATACCACAGTTTTCTAATCAAATTTTATTTCTAATTTCCTTAATAATTTCTGAAAAATAATTTTACAGAAAAATTCATGTCTTAATCTCTAGACCTCCAAATTCGATTTCGCGTATATGCCCGAGTCCCATATTTTTCTACGAACCCTCCGGGACAGTCAAAGCACGGGTCCGAGTCCGTTTACCCAAAATATTGATCGAAGTCAAATTTACTTATATTAATATCAAAATTTATTATTTTTCACACAGAAATCATATTTTAGCTTTCCGGCTACGCGATCGAACTGAGCACATAAATTGAGGCAACCTCAAATGAGGTCTAGGCCTGGGAAGCATAGAAATAGTAGGGAAACAAGTGATTACCACTTTGGGTCGTCACACGTAATTGATTTGTGCAAATTAGTACTAATATGTATTAGGCTGTTAGATAGTTGCCCCAATAAGATTCTTCACTGTAAATGAAAATGTACATTATTTAGGCCGCCCTCCTATATAAAGGGGACACTAATTATTTGCAAACATCATCTAATCATTGCCAAAAAATATACTATCTTACTTTTTCGTTAATTGTTCATGAGAATATTTCTTTAGTTTTATTATTCTTGCTTTATTGTTTTAGGCCGCCTCGAGGACACAAGGCTCAGGGTCGAGACTGACCCATCTATTGGTTTGGTCATGCTTATTTCCTTCATTTATATTCTTATTGTTCATACCTAATTTTTTATATATATATTTTTAATATACAAAATACTTTAAGAATAGCATGTGCATGCATATATATGTATGTCTAAATATTTATTTATTTTTTATTAATTTTAAATATTTTTAAAATCAATTTATCACCCTAATTTGTCCATAAAAAATAAATAATTATTCTCAAAATTATCATTTTTGGTGATTCACTTATTGAATTTTTATATTTATACTAAAATGTGGGTAGTATAATTTTTGCATATTTTTACCAAGTCATTCAGTATTTTTAAAAGTTAAATTGTATGTAATTATAATATTAGCCTCTTATAGGATTAATTACGTTTATATTCATAAAATCAGGTCTGGTATTTTTTAAACAGTTGATTATGTGTTAAAAATTATTTTAGTATTTATTTCTTGAAATTAATTTACTTTTTTTATAAATTAAATAGGGAAAAATTAGTTATTTCAGTTATATCCAAATTTGGCTTTCAATTGTGGCCAAAATTGGACCAATTCCCAGCCCAATTTTTATTCTTACAACCCAATCACCCAACCTAGACCCTATACACCTTTACCAGACCCAAAAAATCAATCAGATCAGGACCGTTGATCTAAATGATCAATGGCTAGAATTTGTTCTTACCATTTTAATTCATACGACCCCCAACCCTAAGCCATTTTCCAAAGACACCGCCTTCAGTTGCTCTCATCTTCTCTTCTCTCTCAAAACTAACCCTATACTCGGTCAATTGACTCCTTCTCCAACCACCCCCTTTCAAACCCCAAGTCTCCAATATGTGTCTCATCGCCTTGCTCAACATCTCTAAGGTCCTAAAGGGTCCTGGGCCACGTCGATTTGGACCTAGGATTTTTGATTCTTTGTTCGAGGCTTCTCTGGTGTGATTTCGGGCAAAATAACACTATATGTGTTACGTTTTGTGAAGTTATCATAGGTTCTTTCAATTTCTATTTGGGTTTCCTTTTGAAACCTTAAATCTTTCCTAAATCTCTCAAAACAGTGTTATTTTCACGCTTTAAGATTGTGTTTCTTCTACGTTCTACTTATTCTCGAACTTCTTCTGAAAGGTCATCTACTTTGAACTGTTTTTACTTTCTTTGAAAAAGTAGGGTTTCTCGGAGCACTTTTATGCATGTTTCAATCAATATCTTTATGATTCAATCTTGTCCTTGTTTATTTTGACCGATTCTATACTCCTAGTGATTTTTAACCCGACTCTGCTAGAACCCCTAATTTCAAAAGATTTTCTTCGCTCTGGTTATGTGTGTTAGCATGAATTATTTACTTTGGTTCTATGTGTTAGCATGTTTTCTTCACTTCGATCATGTGTGTTAGCTTGGCTTCCTATGCCTTGATTCTGTGTGCTAGCCTGTTTACCTGATTCTTGTTAATGTCTCGCAGTCACCATGCTTCGAATATGTTCTGATGAATCTTAGCCTACTCATACTACCTCTAAATAATTGTGTTTGCTCATCTCTTGTTTCTTTCTGTCTATATGGCTGACTTTGTTTGCTACTCTTGTTCATTCGCCTCTATTTATATGTTGAGAATACAGAATCGTGACTTCCCATGATTGATTCTGATTTTCCTTTATTGTTGGTAATTGAAAGATTTTCTTTCAAAGCCCCAGAATTCTACTCGCCTGTTTTAATTAACTCATTTTGTTACCTTATTTTCTATGGTACTTTGTTCTCCTGAGCCTTCCCTTAGTTGAATTATTCTTAGTTTTTACCTAATTGGCTACTCTATGCCTACTGAACCTTGATTCCTTTCTTATTTAATCCTGCATTGATTTTTCTTCTTGCCTTATAGTGGAGTATTTCGTTGATTCTCTAATTGATTGAATATGGGTTCTTAAATTAATATTCTACCATAATTTTTACCTTATGTCACGACCTACTTTTAACTATAAATACGCTAAATTTTGCACAAACAGCACGTGCACTTTTAGTTTTGAACTCACACTTACACTAAAAACACTCTCACTTGCTTTACTCTTGTACTGTGGCATATTTAGCTGGCTGAAAGCTAAAGCTATATTTCGAATTCATGCTACCTTTCTTTACTGTATTTTGCTCCTTTGACTGGTATGTTCTAATTAATTTTTCAGCACCAACAACAACATGGTTACTTAATGTTCTTGCATTCTTGTCTGCCTACTATTTGTATCTATTTCAGCACTTTTATTTAGCATACGGTAATTTCTTCTCTTCTATTCTGAATCAATGTATTATGAATCCTAAATCCCTACCCCAATTTGTTTGACACTTATTGTTTGTTTGGGACATGACAACATCAAATATTGCTGAACATGATTTAAACTTGGTCCTCCTGGGATCATAACCTTTACGTTACCCTTATATGTTGTGTGTTCTGGTTGATTTACAAGCATGACAATACCCCTATTACTATGTATACCCAGAATTGACTCATGCCTAAGTATATAGGTCATTGCAATGGATTCCCAATCTCCTGCCCTCTTTGGTGTGAAATTATCAACTCTTTAAAGTATTAATGATTGTCTCCCATCACCGTTTCCCTTTTCATTATTCCCTCAGCATTTAAAACTCAGTTTTTGTGCACTTCCACTCTCTTTTAGACATAAGTTCTGCCCCCTTATGTGAGCCTAGTCTTGGGACCCATGAGCTCCCTCTAAACTTGGACACATAAGGGCTGTCATTTTCACACTGCACTTATCCCTCTTTTGGTGATGTAATTTGGGAGTAAACACTACTCGGGGTCCTATTGAGGCTCTTAGGGAACTCTGACATACTCAAGTTTGAGAAGGCTTTGAAGCAATGGCATCTTAAGGTTGTTATTCCATAGCTCAGGGATGAACCAATGCAAGAATCGGGCCTCCTCTAGTTGTATTTTTATGTAATTTATTATTCTTGATTTGTTATAATGAACATTTGGGATTGGATAATGAAAATGGTTGGGTATTTATACATGTCAAGGGTTGAAACCATGCCTATCCGACTATTTTAAATTTTTGCATGTTCAAACAACATTTAGAAACCATACCTATAGGACTATTTTAATTTCTGCATATTCAAAAACCATGCTTATAGGATATTTTAATTCTGCAAGCTGCAATTAGAAACCATCACTACAAAAAAAACAGCGTTTAGCGACGGCCTTATTTCGTCGCTAAATCAATGTATTCCGTCGCTAAACACGTTTAGCAACAGAATAGCGACGGATTCAAGTTCGTCCCTAAAATCCTCGTTGCTAGGCTTATAGCGACGAAAAATACAGTCCGTCGCAGACTTAGCGACGGATTAGCGACGACATCTTTTTTGTAGCAACGATTAGCGACGGAAATATCCGTTGCTATATAACCTGTTTCTGTCGCTATTTTGATGCATTTCATCGCTGTAATATATAATAAAAATCATAGTTTGTTTTTATAGCAACGAAATTGTCCGTCGCTAGCCGTATTATAGGTACTTTTTGCAACAAAAACTTTTGTCGCCAATTCGTCGCAAGATTTAATTTTTACGCTATAATTTTAGCTACGAAACATATCTGTCGCTGTTTTTTTTACTATATTGTTGATTTTATAATATTCTTTTTATTTATTATTTTAAATGTACTCTATTCAAACATATTACATAAACTATTAAATACACTTAATAAAAAGTCACTGATATTAATATAAATTCAACAAGGTCCAAAATATATAGCATAATGCATATAACAGTATCATTAAGTACAAAAAAATCCACAAGGACCAACAATAACATCCAAACAAAGTAAGCTAACTATGCTAGGCTGGAGAGTTATGATCATCATCAGAACACAATGCATGAACCCCAATGATTGAGTTTGTGTTTGTTGTTGTCATATCTCCTGATATTTTTCCTGTAGAAGAGTTAATAAGAAAATTCAATTTACAAAATGAAAAAAATATATATATGAAAGTAAAGTCAATTCAATGGTTCGGCCTTGGATTTCATGCCACTTATCGGTAAAATTCAAAACTATCAATATTAATAAGGTCAATCTGACCATTTTAGTTGTGTACAAGCTCAAGTGGTAAAATTCAAAACTATCAATATTAATAAGGTCAATCTGACCATTTTAGTTGTGTACAAGCTCACAGTTCAATTTGATTTTCACCAAATAGGAGTACCGCCTAAATAAGGTCAAAGAGTGCATTAATTATCACATTTAGAATATCTACCACAACTAATGTACTTAGAGTTCAAAATTTCAACGAATATCAATGAGGTTATATAGTGAAGACGCTCAGGAGTGAATTTCATTATCCCACTCACACCGTATTAAGATCGAAAGAGGCATGCAAGCCTTGGAACATCTAAACAGATCAGAAATATGAGCTGATACCACAGCTGCAGCAACTACCTTATTTGAGCTGTAACTCCAGGAAGTGCCAACAGACGATGGGAAACCAACCTTGCACATTTTGTAAGACTTAAATGGATTGGACCAATCAAAAGCATGAACAATTTGCTTGAGCTAAAGCCAAACAAAAAACGTAGGATTAGGAAAACGCAACTAAACAACTTGCAATAACTAAGACTAAACAACTTCTATCAGTTAACTATTGCTAAAAAGAAATTGAATTCTTGCCAAGTAGAACATGGATGACAACATATCACTCTAATACTAAAACCACCAGCTAGCTATCTATGCGAAACTACATGCATACGTTCACATTTCTTTCTTTCCTTTTTCGTTTCTGATAATCATATACATTCCTTCACATGTCAAGAGCTTGCAAAGGTACTTGCTACTTGGTAAATTCCAGTAAATCTTTTCAAGAAAACCTCCTACTTCTAATAGAAAGACAATACCAAAGTATCAATGCAAAAAAAAACTTCTAAAATTTTAAACTCAATATTGTGTTCCAATCATCATTTTTCAATCGGAGATATACAGTTCTAAAACTGTTTTTCATCTAAATTGTCTAGGGCTACTGTCTTGTACCAGAAGTGCAGAAAGTTTCTCATATATGTTATCTAAGACCAAGTACATCAATATACAAGTATAGAAAAATAAGCTTACTTCATGGCCTTCTCCGTTCATGGAAATTGTCGCCCACACTTTAAATTCTGATGTAACTGAGGCATCCAGGTCGCCAATTTCGTGTATAGATATAGGCATAAACTCTTGCTAAAAGAATTCTACAAGAATGGATCCGGTAAGTAACAATACCAATATATACTAAGTTTACTTTGAAAAAATTAGTGGTAATATAGATCCTTGGTTCCAAAGATGTATTAAGCAAATACAAAATACTGGAACATTGTCTAAGTAGAATGGTAATATTTTGCTGCCAAAAAGTGAAAATAGGACTTGCAATCAATAGAGTGGAATAAACTAGCAACAAGCTCGTGCACTGGATGGCTATGCCCTAATATATGTGTCTTAGCTCATCAGATAAATCTTACATGTTACCAGTTACCAGTTGTGTAAATTATATACACACAAACTCAAGAATGAAAACATAAACATAAGTTCAATTACTTATTTTTCTATAGCAGAAAGATTTATTGATGGAAAATGATTTGTACCACTATATAAAACTCAAGCAGTACAAAATAAGTATCATACGAGAAAGTCATCCACGAAACCCAAAAAATAATCCATGCTAACTGGAAGTCTTGGTTACTCCTTGCGCACTACACAAACAAGAAATTTTGGGTTGCTCCTTTGCGCAAAGAAAACAAAAAAACAACTAGTTTTGTCACTCCATAATACACCTGAGATAATAGTTTGTTCCAGTTGTTATCATTGATCCAACTAAGTCAGAAACATATATTACTAGCAAAACCGCTAAAGATATTAGCAAATATAAGCCATCACATTTTTCTACAGCAAATGGAAAATATGCTAAAGCTTTAATTCACCTAGTAGTAAATACCTTCTTAAACAATTTTATAAAGTAGTAATATTAGTATACAATTATAAAAGTTAATAGACTATGTACAATTTGATGTAATGTCATAAAGTATTAGAATGAACTGAATCACCTGCATATTTCTATCATGCTATTCAAGTAGATTTGCAAAAATCTAGTAGGAAGCAGGCACATGAACACAGATAGTTTAACGAAAAAAATCGTGGGAAGGGCTTACCTTTAATTACTGATTTTGAACTTTCAACCAGCATTTCAAAATTTCACATAGATAAAAAAGACAAGAATAATTCATACATTGTAGGGATTAACAAAAATAGCTAATTGACAATTATATAATTCTAAAATATATGTTCCAAAGGAGGGAAGAGTCCGAACTGCTCAAGAAAACTTTCAATGGAGCGATTTCTTGAAGATGCTGCTCTTTCCTTGAGATTATTAGAACCACACACCTGAATAATATACCAAATGGCATATAGCAACAACAATGATAATATGCATTTAAGCATTCCATAATTTAATCTTTGCATCTCAAGTGAATGACCAACAACCTACTTCGGAATCGTTTATTTCATGGTCCTGGATGTGTTGACCTGTGCTGACATCTAATCCAGATTTGCCAGCTCTTCTTCATTGAATTTATTGTCAATTTCAGCCTCTTTTTTCTTCCTTCACAAGTTCGACATTTTCAGCCTCTTCTTCTTCCTTCTCAAGCTCAGTAATCCGGGATAAAATGCGAGCATATTCCTCATTTTCAACTGCAACTTCAGCATTGTCTCCTTCAGAAGAAATCGTAAGCTCCGGTTTCAGGATGCCTGGAAAATCAACCAGTGTAAATTTGTCAATATTTCAACAGAAACTGGAATATGACTATATTAAAAATCTTTATATGTATCCTAGAAATCAGTAGGAGGTGGAAACATGCCATCTGTGGATGACCCTTCAAGAGAAGTTTCCTCAGCATAGTCTTCTCTGTATTAATTTCATTCGGGCAAACATCGTCATATAAAATGAAACAGATTTCTCCCCTTTAGCTTCCTTATCCATAATTTTTATTTATATTTTTATTTATGGATGCAGTAAGCTTTGTAAGGAAGTAACATTGGACGGTAGCAAGATTAAAGGGAAGATTTTGGTTTGTTTAAGGGGAAATAGCACAAGAGTAGATAAAGGGCACCAAGCTGTACTGGAAGGTGATGTTGGAATGATACTTTGCAATGACCAAACTAGTCGTAATGACATTATTGCAGACATTCATCTCCTCCCAGCTTCCCATATCACTTGGAACGATGATCTTGCTGTTTTTGCATACATCAATTCTACAAAGTATGCTCTCTTTCTCTTTACTCAAACAATCACACAAACAATCTGCTATTTTCTCTCTCACTCTTATTAATCCTAATAAAATATTTACTTTTCTCTAACTTATAAATTTAACAAATTTTGGAAGCCTCAAGATTCGAGTGCGTGTCACAAATTTTAATCTATTTAGAGCTAACGTAACTCCAAAAATGACAACGCTATTCTCGTGAATATACACAACTCCATCTTTTTAGTTATTATATCAATTAATATTTCCTTCATTTTTCTAAAAGAAATCACAGGACTTACAAGCTGCAAATCATGAGGTATAACCATTTCAGATACGCACATGTTTATCACATAGCTTAGCTTTTAGGCTTATCTAAAAGGATCAACACAAGAAAATAAACTATTGGTTATAAAATACAAAGTTATAAACTGACGATTGAAGAATAAAAAAGTTGTAAACCTGTTGAAGAGTTGATGATTGAAGAATGAAGTCACGCTTGAGAGTCGTCGGCGTCGAGGTCGTGAAGTCGCTTTGCAGTCGCAGCACTCGCAGCCA
The DNA here is from genome assembly GCA_032618575.1 of Nicotiana noctiflora. Classification (NCBI taxonomy): domain Eukaryota; kingdom Viridiplantae; phylum Streptophyta; class Magnoliopsida; order Solanales; family Solanaceae; genus Nicotiana; species Nicotiana noctiflora. The sequence continues at coordinate 113,896 of JASVEL010006853.1, read as the reverse complement.
CAAGGTCACATAGTGACCGCCGATATGTTCTCTCACTTAATTGAGAGAAACCTAATTTCAAATCCAGTCCTTAGAAACAAGGAAAAGAGATGGACTTGGTCAATTGGACTTAGTCTTGAGTTACTGGGCTAGAACATTAGCAACAGAACGAAATTCTGTCGCTAATAGTAAAAATAAAATTTTATTTTAGGAAATTAGCGACGAAATATTTTGTCGCAGCTAACTTTCCAATGTATTGATAGTTAAAATAATTTAGCGACGGATTTTCCGTCGTTAATTTCGTCGCTAAGTTTTAATAAATTTTGTCGCCCAACTTTCATCGCTATATTTGTAGGTAAAATAAAGGCGCAAATATTTAGCTCCAATTTTAGCGACGAATATAAGTTTTTGTCGCTAATCCGTCGCTATATTTTATACAAATTATCTTGTAGCTTATTTGGCGACAAAATATAAAATCCGTCGCTAAACCGTCGTTATTTAGCTACGGAATATCTCTTGTTGCAAAATTCCGTCGCTAAACGCTATTTTTTTTGTAGTGCATGTCTATAGGACTTCTTGTTCAACTGCACATATAGAAATCATGCCTATAGGAGTTCATAAGTAAAATCCTTTTTGTTTCTACTCACATGCAATGTTAAATATCACGCCTATAAGGACCAAACATCAGTAACACATAAAAATTATGCCTATAGGGATTCTTAAATAACTTCGACTCGCTTCATTCCCACTCAATATTATATATTATGTAATATTTAATATAAATTTTACCATAATATAATATGTATTTAATTATCTTGTATTTCAATGATTTCACTTTTATTTGATATAAATATATATATATATATATATATATATGTAATATAATTGTATATTAAATGGTTATATAAGAAAGGAATATAATTATATGCGCTGAATATGTAAGAAAGAAAAAATAATAGAATTTCTTTAATAGAAATAAGAAGATAAAATTTAAATAAAAGATAATAATATGATATTGAAGAGAGAGAAGAATATAAAATAGAATATTGTTTTTAAGTAAAAAAAGGAGTAATGATTAAAGTAACTTACTATATTGTGGAGGAGAAAATGGAGGCAAGGGTTGAAAACTGGCTTCGTACTCCCATGTATAATTCCCATTTTTTAGTTTATTCACTTTTGAATAGTTTCCACACGTTCTAATATATCTTTTAAATAGTCATTGCAAAATTACTGAATTTATGAGTAATTTATATTTTCACTTCACAAAAGAAAGAAAAGGACAGTATTGTGCTAAAAGCCAAACCCTAAAATGAGAAAATAATAATGATGACGAACTAAGAGTAGCTTGACCTAATTAAACATATCTTACTTATAATTTGTATTATACATGGCATATTACGACACTTTGTCCAAAGATATAAAAGAAAAAAATGCCTATTTAATTAAAAGAAGATGGCCAGGGGCGGCTCGATAATATATGGGGCCTAAGGCAAAAATAAAAAGTGAGGCTTTAAATTTTTTTTTTTTTAACTCTTCAACTTTTCTTTTCTTTTGAATTTTTGAATAACCGGATGCATAGCTTCTTGTTAAGATATTTATATTCTGAAAAAAAATTAAACAATATGTATGGAGTAAAATTAACAAAATAATAAATAACAAATAAAAATAATACTAGAAAGTTAAAATAATATCACCCAATGACTGACTAATTCAAGAAATTTGAAGACTTTGATTTCAAAATATCTAGTTGTTGGTTTGTTGGAGTCTTGAAGAAAGAAAGAAATCTAGCCGAAAGAAGATGACCATGAATAAAGAGAAAGGAAGAAGAGTATGTCTAATATATGGAATATGAAGAGTGAAATGAAAGTAAAATGTTGTGATTAGTACCTGGAAAAAGATGAGAAAAAAGTAGAATTGTCAAATCAAATCAAATTAAAAATTATTTTTCTACAATTGTAAGCTTTACTTTAGTAATATACCTAAAAGTTTTCTTTCTTTTTATATGAAAAGTACAAAAATATTAGATATATAATATTTTTTATTTAAAAAAACCTATAAACCTATAAAATATACTATATTATTGCTAAAATATGGGGCCTCCCAAATTGGGAGCATAAGGCACTTGCCTTACCCCATACCTATTAGAGCCGGCACTGAAGATGGCGATGACCGGAGTAAATAATATTAAAAATTATATATATATTTGATTTGTATATACTATAATTTCACGATAATAATGTTCGAGTGATCATTATTGACCCTTCAAGAAAATCATTTTTTTTTATAAAATATTGATAAATTACAAGCGAGAGAAGCAGTAGGAAGTATCTAAATTGTCTTTATATTAATGGAAGTATCTAACCGGTATTTAATTTATCCGTTGCAGTTTTTTAATTAAAAAAGATGTCATTTTCGCTAGAATATTCAAAAAGTGACGACAATAAGAATTTCTGGATCTTCGATAGACTTAATTATGTGGTTCCTTAATATATCAAAGGTCAAGAAAAGTGTCACCAACCAATTTGCCAGTCCAAGTAGAGACAAATGAACTTCAGAAAAAAAAGAGTAGGGACAAGGGAATCGGGACATTTTAAGTCCTGCACAATATAACTCCACGAATTTATTAGTAGTCCGGTTCAAAATAAGTGATTTTTTATGGATATTTTTACACATATTAAGAAAGTCACTTTTTAACATTAATTAGTAATAGAATTGACCATTTTAACCTTACTATCTCACATAAACACTCCTAACACATATTCCAACACTATTAACTCAAAGGACAATGTAGGAAAAACATCATTAAGTCATTCTTGAAATCCGAAAAAATTACTTATTTTTGACAAAAAAAAAACTAAAAAATCACTTATTTTTGACAGGAAGGAATAATATATAAATAAACATAGGACTATAAATCCATGCACATGAAGGAATAATATATAAATAAATATAGGACTATAAATCCATGCACATGCACGAAGACCTTTTCACCTACACTAGCCCATTAGACATAAATTTGTCCTATTTAGTTACCGAACAAAAAATAAAAATAAGTGACTTTTTTTTGGATATTTTTACACATATTAAGAAAGTCACATTTTAATATTAATTAGTAATAGAATTGACCATTTTAACCTTACTATTTCACATAAACACTCCTAACACATATTCCAACACTATTTACTCAAAGGACAATGTAGGAAAAACATCATTAAATCATTCTTGAAATCCGAAAAAATTACTTATTTTGGGTCAAAAAAACTAAAAAATTACTTATTTTTGACCGGAGGGAATAATATATAAATAAACATAGGACTATAAATCCATGCACATGCACGAAGACATTTTCACCTACACTAGCCCATTAGACATAAATTTGTCCTATATTGTTACCAAACAAAACAATATACAGTATAACCGCTCTAAAAAAGAATATATATATATATATATATATATATATATATATATATATATATATATATATATATATATATATATATATATATATATATTTCTTTGTTGTTTAGCTAAGTAAATATAATTGTTTTTAATCGATCAGCAAAATATGTAACTTGCCCAAAGAAGTATCCTTTTTACTTTTAAATTTTCTGGGTGGGCATAGACTTTGCGTACTGAAAAGACAAGGAACAAAATAGGAGGATCTTTTATTTCGATTTAAACTTTTGCGTATGTGGTCAAATGCGGAGGCAGATGTAATACTCAGTAATTTTGGGTCAAATTCTACATATTTAGGTTGAAAAATTTATTAAGTAAATATAAATATCAGATTTCGGACCAAGTAAATAGAATAAGTTATAATAAAATTTTGGACTCCGATTTATAATAGTTAAAATTCTGATGCATCTCTAATTATTGCAGCTTAATATATACCTTATCTATCTATATATATAATAGGAGAGGCAAAACTAGGTTATCATGACAAGTGGCATAACTTTAAATTGACATGAGTAAATTATTTGGACAATTTTCCAACTTTGTTGGAATTTCAAATTTATTTAAAATCACAATTGGCATAACAATAATAGTTGGAGTTAAAAATTATCACAATTGGCATAACAATAATAGTTGGAGTTAAAAATTATTTTAAACTAGAAAGTGCACACATAAACTATTCGCACCTCTAATTAATTGATAATTGTTCTCTCCCTCTCTCACTCTCTTTGTTTGTCTTTTTGCAGGATTTCATAGATTATTGGTCATAATATTTTTGGTACCAGGTGGAGGTTATTATGCATCATTATTGTTGTAGTTATCACTTAAAATTTTATCATAACAATTTAATGGATATTTATGATTGTGTATATCTTAATGCTGATTTTAGATTTTTTATTAAAGTGTGTAAAAAAAATTTTAGGCTGTGACGTCATTTTCAAACTTCAAATCCTTTAAATAACATTACTTGAAATAAGAATGTAATAATAATTTGTGATTTCATTTGTTTCTATTGCTAATTTTGCTTTATTTAAGGTTGGATGGAACTTTTTTTTGTCTCATATACTCTGAAAAAACCTACATTCTCCCCTCTTCTTTTCTGCTTCGATATATTATAACTTTTGCTGATAAAAAGAATAACGTCTTTCCTCTTCTTTCAGGTTATTTGTGTCTAATGGGCAGCGGAACGAGTAGTGCAATGCGAGAAAAAAGATGAACTTATTTCTTTTATTTTTTTGTGTTATGCCTTGTTTAAAAACCTACATATTTTCCTTTTCTTTTTTGATATGTTACATCTTTTTCTACAAAAATTATAATGTATTTCTTCTTCTTTCAGGCTATTTATATAGAATGGGCATTGGCACGGGTAATGCAATGCGATTAGTGCGTATAGAAAAAGAAAGTTGATCTATATGGATAATATAATTTGAAGAAGGTTAAAGTTGATCTATATAGACAATATTATTCTTTTTTCCTTCCCCTGCATGCAATTAATGTGTATTGAATCTATTGATAAAAGCAAAATATTTTCCCTTTTCCCTTTTTTCCTCATTTCTTTCTATATTTTTTACTCGATTTTGTAAATACCTTCTTCCCGTTATAATTTTTCTATAATTCTTCTATGTATTTGAACATAAGAAATTCAAGAAATTTTGATACGCACAAAGTATTGGCTTTAATCATTATTAAAAGTATGATTACTCTTATAGATGGCTTTATTTTTAGTTTTTACTGTTGTTACTGAGAAGGTGAATTTCATTCTTTATTTTTAGGTCCACGGCGTTTAGAGAGGTTCACGGCCAAAAAAAGTGCTTTCATTTATTTTCCCTTTTTTGTTTGTTTCTTTTTCAGATTCATGTGCTCATAATTAGGAATTACAAAGTTATTAGGAAAAGAATTCTTACATTTTAATTCAAAAAAAAAAAAAAAAAAAAAACTCCTAACAATTTTGGTAACTGATACATATGCGATAAGTTTTGTTATTCGTAGATTTAGGCTATCTTTTTTATTGAGTTTAATGCCACAAAATTAAAAAATTGAGTAATTATACATCCTAAGATTTTGGCAGCTGATTTTATTTCCTAAATTTTGGTAATTGATATATATAGATTAACTTACTTTTTGCAGCTTGGCTATCTTCTTAATGATTTCTTTTTTTGCAATAAATATTAAAAATTAATTATATCTCCTAAAATTTTGGTACTTGATACTTATTTAGTAACTTAGAAAATATTTCAATTAAAAATTCCGTTCATTTTATTTTTGTTTGGTCCTCACTTCATCTTATTAATAATTTGAGTACATCAATTCAACATAACTTTGAGAGTAATTTTCACGTGTAACTAGGATTTTAATGATAAGTAGAATTTTAATTTAAAAATAAATAAATGATAAAATGAGAAAAGAAAAAACTCAAAGAAATGAACTTACCTAAAATTAACCACTCAGACTTGGGCGAGGGTTGGTTCATGTTAGTTAATTTCTTTATATAAAAAAAAATTTATTTTTTCTTTTATCAAAATAAAAATTGTATTTGTCACACCTCCTTTTTACCGCACCCGCGAGGGCGCAAAGGAGTTTTTCCAATTAAAGGACGATCGAAACGGGATTTATTTTTATTAATTCAGAGTCGCCACTTGAGAGATTTATGGTGTCCCAAGTCACCAGTTAAATCCCGAATTGAAGAAAAAATGACTCTATTTAACAGTCTGCGTACCAGAAATCCGGATAAGGAATTCTGTTAACCCGGGAGAAGGTGTTAGGCATTCCCGAGTTCCGTGGTTCTAGCACGGTCGCTTTGATCATACTTGGCTTATTAAAATTATTTAATTACTGATTTTAGAACCTATGGCATTCACCGTTTTCAATAAAAAGTATCATATATTACGAATAGTGTTACGGGAGCCATACCTGTAACCATGATAGTTATTCAATTAATCGCTCGCACATTCAACCAATGAGTGAAATTGTTTAGTGATTCCAAATGAAATTTAAGCAGTTCATTTTATAGTATTACTGACTAAAAATTAAGACAATTATTAGCACTAGATAACTACCATATAATGATACTTGAATCGATTTTAACTAAAAATTTATCGTAACGGAGATTATTCCTATTCGCTAATCACAACAGAATATAATACTACTAATAACGTTATCTCAATTTTATTGGCGGACAACAAACTTTCATGTAGAAAGGAGCAAAAATGAGAATTAATTGTATGAGAGAATGCCACCTTCTACCCATGCCAGCAAAGTTCCAACTTATTAGTTATTCCCTCATTATTTACATGCTCACATGATTCATTTAAGCACGCCTTGGTACCGATGCGCAGAGCCAAATGTGATTCCACTACTTTCTTATAATAACAAAATAAATCAAAACAAAGAACCAGCTCAGAAAATTTGAAATTAACATTGCAGACTATCATATTAAACACCAAGAAACACGAAAAACAGCAGAGACAATTTGTTGTCAACTAAAAAGAAAGACAAGAAAGCATGGTCCTAAACTCATCCTTCACGACTTCGATCTAATACTCAAAACCATTATTCAACTAGAGTAATCTTCTTACTATAACTTTCAGAACTTATCAGTAAAAATGATCATGTATTACATATAGTATGAACTAAGCTAAACTGCATAAATTAGCTATTGCGATGATATGTAACCAACGGATATGTCATAAATTTTTCAGTTGAATCAAACAAACTTCATGTTCTTCTATGTCATGCACCAAAGTGGTATGGCATACCTGGAAATGGAAATGGGAGGAGTGGTCAGTGGCAAATAACAGAACAGCAGCAACAAAGTTAGCCCAGAAAATAATCAGAAAAGAACACTTTTGAACCAAACTTGAAACACTTGGAGTTTCAAACAGTGTTCAAACCAAATCCCAGCAATCAAAAGCAAACCAGAAATGAACCAAAAACACATAAACACCAACAGGTTCAATGAGTGTGTGTATGTTTTCCACTGTTCTGCCGTGTGTATCCTCCAGTGAGTGTATATGCTGTTTTTCTGTGAGTTTAGTTTTTTCTCCAGATTCTCAAAATGCTCTCACTGTTTGAATCTATTTCAGAATGTTTCCTAGTGTTCTCTCTGTTCTGTATCTTTTTCAGTGTCTCCCTTCAGTTGAGTGTCTCTCTTTTATAGAGTAACAGCCCCTATTTCCTTTAGTTTCAGATCTGTCCAGCTTGCTTAAACTCCTCCCATGTGCATTACTTTTGACCTTTTTTTAGTTATTCCCATGTGTTTCTGATTATACAACTAACCAGCATTAGAAACACTCATTATCATCATGATATTCTCTGATTATCCCACCCTGTTTTGTCTAAGTATGGGTTTTAAACATCTAAACAAAGTCCTAAAGGTAAAAACCAATGAGGTACACTGCTGTCCAACAAGTTTTACCAACTCATTTCCATGTGTACTGCACTTTAAAGGTTGATTTTAGGGCTACTTAAATGGACTAACAACTATATCCAATTCACAACCTAATTTAGAATCAACAATGGTTCAAAACAAACAATCCAACAATTAACTCAATACTCTGAACAAACAACAAACCGAAAAATTTTAATTCAAGCAAAACAATGAACCACTGCCCGAAATTTCAAACAACAAATTCGCGAATTTAAACGACGACATTCGTTAAGTCGAATCACAACATGTATGATCGGCAACAAACAAAATCGACAGAAACAGTGATCCTCATTCTCGGCCAAAGAAGAAACAAAATACGAGGCTAACTAATCGACGACGCTAATTGACGCGAACACGTATTTGACAACATTCGATTAGCCGATTACGATATGTGTAATCGACAACCAAATCCGACAAACAGTGACCACACAAATTTCGGACAGCATTTCATAATTTCAACATCTAACAACTTGACGATATTAACAACGAATTGAATTCGACTAACAACTACACGTTATCAACAAAGAATAAACCGATCGACCAAATAAAAGGTCTTGAGTTTGGAGAAGAAGAAGGAAACGATTTAAAACTAAAAACAGAAAAACGAATGAACAATTAAACCAAACAATGAACACAACAATATATAAAACAGAAGAAAAAATGAAATACCTTATGAAGACAATCCGAAATCGAACAAACCCGGGCTCACACGGACTTGAAATTGCATTTTTTGAAGTCGAATGGACTTTAATTGAAATGTTTTCAAATGAAAACATACCAATTAAAGTCTATTAACTTTAAGTCATTTTAATTGGACGAAATCCCTAGTTTTTTAATTCTAGGGTTCTTGGGGCTCGGATTTGGGATTTGGGTGGTTCGAGCTTGATTCGAACCAAACCAAGTTTGGTTTGATTACGAGGAAGGTTAGGGGAATCACTGGTATGAATTTGGACTTGATTGGAGTAAGTTCATAATTCGCTCGCATCTTCAAATGGAGATTCGAGGCGGCCCAAGATGATTCGAGGTTAGCTAGGCACGGGGTTGGAATGGGGAGGTTGAGATGAAGATTTGGTGTAAAAATGGTGGTGTTTGGACCGCCGGAACCGCCGTGGGGCGATTTCCGGCGGCGGCGGACGGTGGTCTGCGGCGGGAGGCGGCTGGTCTTTGAAGGGGTGTCACAAATGAATGTGATTTAGGGTTTTGGGAGGGGTTTGGGTAATTAAAATTGGTGTAATGTTCTGGACCGTTGGATTATGATGCATGGAGGGCTGAGATTTAATCTCACAAAAAGGGTTGGTCCGATCCGGGTAATTGGGCTGGGGCGGGTTCGTTCGTTTTGGGCCAGGGTTCAGCCGCTGGGTTGTCCGTTTTGGGCTGGGATTTCGGCTGGCAGATGGCCCATTTATTCTACTCTCTTTTCTCCTATTCTTCCTATAATAACTTGTATTTTGTATTAATCCTCCTCCTCTTTTTTTTTATTTTATTTTCTTTGTATTTTTTATATTTTCCCTACTTTGTAGTTATTTGGAATTAATTAAAACTAAACTAATTACCTTCTTTTTTGGCAATTTTCAATTTAAAAGCTAACTATTTTTTGATTTTTTCTTTAATTTGTTAAAAAAATGAATTAACCTCCTAAGAAATGCAATTTTTGTATTTTCATTTATCACACGCAAATAACATGCAAACAACTAACACGAGATTCACACAAAATAAGGAAAAATCATTTATTTTGAATTTTATAGGAATAACTCATGTGTAGGGTAAAAATCACGTGCTCACAGCTGCCCCTCTTTGCTCGGAGACACGAAGAGTTTCCGTGCAAAGATAAGTGAGCAACTATGAACGATTTTTTACCCGCTCGAGTATTCCATTGCGAAGCATTTTGAAAAACTTTGACCGCACCCTGCTTCAGAGGTTGCCTACATATCCTGGGCTAAACAGGAATCAGGTCAGTGTAGTTCGGGAAGTTTTGGTAGCTGGGACTACCGTGGACTGACACTTTGCTGTTATTGTTGCTACCGTTGCCGCTGTTGCTGCTTACTGCTCACTGACCTTCTTATTACATCTGTACTAAACGAAAAATAAGAAGCTAGACTAAGTTACAACATTGTGAAATCTTATCTATCTCTCCCACTTGATTTTGTCATGTTCCTTGCTATTCTGTCTGACTTGATGTTCCTTCTGATGCTTCTTCTCTTCTGACAATTGTTATTTCGGCCTATCTTGATCGCCAAACTCCGACCATTGGTCCCTCCCTTGTGATCTTCAAACCATTCTGCTTCGAAGTCTGAATCTATCTTTCTGATCCTTGTTGCTTTCCTTCTGATTATGAACTTGGATTCATGCTGGGGGTTTCCGTTACATTCTGTAACTTTCCGATTCCTCGCTATCTTTATCAAATCTTGGAAATTAAGACGTCATTCTGCTTTTCCGCTGGGATTTTGACTTTATCGACACACTTTAATCATGAATCGCCACTCCATTCTTCAGGCGGGCTCCCTGACTTCAATTACAACTTCAAAATAAATCGCCACTCCATTCTTTAGGCGGACTCCCTGACTCCAACTACAACTTCAAAATAAATCGCCACTCCATTCTTCAGGCGGGCTCCCCGACTTCAATTACAACTTCAAAACTAAATCGCCACTCCATTCTTCGGGCGGGCTCCCTGACTTCAATTACAACTTCAAAATAAATCGCCACTCTATTCTTCGGGCGGGCTTCCCGACTTCAACTACAACTTCAAAATAAATCGCCACCCCATTCTTCGGGCGGGCTCCCCGATTTCAATTACAACTTCAAAACTAAATCGTCACTCCATTCTTCGGGCGGGCTCCCTGACTTCAATTACAACTTCAAAATAAATCGCCACTCCATTCTTCAGGCGGGCTCCCTGACTTCAATTACAACTTCAAAACTAAATCGCCACTCCATTCTTCAGGCGGGCTCCCTGACTTCAATTACAACTTCAAAATAAATCGCCACTCTATTCTTCAGGCGGGCTCCCTGACTTCAACTACAACTTCAAAATAAATCGCCACTCCATTCTTCAGGCGGGCTCCCTGATTTCAACTTATAACTCACTGGGTTGTGTTACTTTTCCTTTGGCTGCTGGAGATATCTTCGAAACTGTTTACTCACCTGCTGGGGATGATGCTGCTGGGGAAGTATTCTTTGCTTCCTCTTTTTCTATTTCCTTCTTCCCGGATCTCCTCCGGGACTTGCTCTTTGCTTCCTTGAAAACTTATGGTATACATTGTTGTTGGGGAAATCTCGCAGATCAGTGTTTCATTTCTCCAAGAACTGCTGGGGATAATACTAGGCTTGAAGATCACTTCCTCGTGTTGTCTGACCTCTTTAAAAACTATTCTGCTTGAAACTGGTATTTTCCAAAATCTTGCGTTGCTTTCTATCCTTATCCACTAAGTATTTGCTTTCAAGAAAATTTTCGCCATGGGAGAAAATTTTCTGCCCCAGTTTGATGACCTTCTACGTGGCATGCTTTTCCGCCGACGAACCCTCTTTTCCTGCTTTAAATCAAAGAAAAATTGTTAGTTTCAAAATGCAGTGAGTGGTCGTGCCACTCTTGTCGGGGCAATTTTCCTTTTCTCTTTCAGCTGCTTGGCCTCCCTCGAACTTTTGGGGGTGACGTTGACACTTGCTGGGGATGATGCTCTTTCTACAGATGGTCTCCCATCTCTTTCTTTTATTCCAACCTTCAGTTTGATTCGACCCTTTTAGTCGATGATCTGTTGTGAGAAATCATCTTCCGGATGCGCAATATGTGTCCCTCGTACTCCATAATTCCTGTGAACCTTCCCATCAACCCGTCGTTCCAATCTTAATATCGGAACGACTTCTGCCTTATTGCCTCGTTCCACGCCTATTCATTTTCATTATACTGCTTTGGGAGACTTGGTAGTAAGCTTTGAAAAATCAATTTTCGAAAACGAAAGAAAAGAAAAAGAATGCTGACCGCAAATGACAAAAGAAAAGGAAAACTTTTCTGAACTCCAAAATAGGAAAACTTATCTGAATGTGTGACTGATTCAACGGTTATGCCGCGCCTTTGAGATTAACCTACCCAGTCTATTCATGTCAATCACTTTCTGATGGCCGTATTTTGCTAGGAATAAACGAATGTCCAAACCTTGTCTCATGCAGACACCTTGTAACCATCTTGCCTCGTCACCTCATAGTGCCCTTTGAAGGGTTTTCACTAATGAGATTCTCTCATTTCTCTATCTCCCGTCGCCTTAGGGTGCCCGTAAAAGGTTTTCACCGTAAGACTCTCTCATTTTATTTCTCTTAGCTTTCTTCGCCTTAAGGTGCCCGCGAGGGTTTTCACCGTTAAGACTCTCTCATTTCGCTTTCTTTCCAGGTTGGGGTATTATCCACGAAACTCCCTCTAAATGGCTATCCATTTTTAGCTTGTGAATCCTGGACTCAGTCGAGGATCAGAGTGTCCTTCTCGGCTTTCATTTGCATGACTTGGCATTTGTCAAATACTGATCGAGAGGTCTTTTTTGGTCATTAATGCGGTTTTTTGTGTATGAGGCTAGAGAAAAGGGATTTAACCTCAACGGGTAGCTCATTACAACTTTCGGAATCCACACTATCTTTTCAAACGAAACATGACTTCTGCCCCAGTTTTGTTTCTTGGGGAATCTTTGATTTTTATTTGATTATGACCTAGCCGTGTGGCGCCTACGTATCCTTCTTGAGGAATCAGGTCGAACGTAGTTCACTTTTTCTTGTGTCTTTTCTTTGTTTCTTTTTCTATTTTGTTACACATCTTCCTTGATGATTCCGAAAGAGGGTATATGAAAGAATAATTAAGGCTCAAAGGGGAAAACAAGGGTTAAAGTGTTTGGGTAGTAGAAAAATTGCCTATGTCATTTCATTCTCCGAAAAATGCCAAATATACACAAACGAAACCAAGCGTTGACAAATGCATTAAAGAATTACACATAATATCTCTTGATTGCATCAGAATTGATAGCCATATCGGTGCATCTTCCCTCAACATCAGTTAGACATAGAGCGCCGTTGGATAATACTCTAGTCACCACAAATGGTCCCTGCCAATTTGGAGCGAACTTGCCTTTCGCTTCGGCCTGATGTGGTAGAACTCTCTTCAACACATGTTGTCCCACTTCAAATTTCCTGGGACGTACCTTCTTGTTATATGCTCTTGCCATTCTCTTTTGATACAATTGGCCATGACATACTGCTGTCAATCTCTTTTCATCGATCAAGCTCAATTGCTCTAATCGGGTTTTGACCCAATCGTCGTCATCAATCTCAGCTTCAGCGACAATTCGGAGGGATGGGATTTCAACTTCTGCTGGTATTACTGCTTCGGTCCCATACACCAACAAGTAAGGAGTTGCACCTACCGAAGTCCGGACGGTAGTGCGATAACCTAACAGTGCGAACGGTAACTTTTCATGCCATTGCCTGGACCCTTCTACCATCTTCCTCAATATCTTCTTTATATTCTTGTTTGCTGCCTCAACCGCACCATTTGCTTTGGGATGATATGGTGTGGAATTTCGGTGTGTAATCTTGAACTGTTGGCGGACCTCCTTCATCAATCCGCTGTTAAGATTGGCACCGTTATCTGTGATGATTATCTTTGGAATTCCAAACCTGCAGATGATGTGGGAATGTACGAAGTTCACTACCGCCTTCTTGGTTACTAATTTGAAGGTTTTGGCCTCCACCCACTTGGTAAAATAATCGATCGTTACCGGAATGAACCTATGACCATTGGAAGCCGCAGGCTCTATAGGTCCAATAACATCCATACCCCATGCAACAAACGGCCATGGTGCTGACATTGTATGCAATTCAGTCGGCAGAGAATGAATCAAATCTCCGTGTATCTGACACTGATGGCATCTTCGCACGAAACTTATACAATCACGCTCCATCGTGAGCCAGTAATATCCTGCTCGAAGAATCTTCTTTGCCAATACGTATCCGCTCATGTGTGGTCCACAAACTCCGGAGTGTATATCCGTCATCACTGTTGTGGCTTGACTTGCATCTATACATCGCAACAATCCCAAATCTGGGGTTCTTTTGTACAGCACCCCTCCACTAAGGAAAAATCCGTTTGCCAATCGTCGAATAGCTCTCTTTTGATCTCCAGTTGCTTGCTCTGGGTATATTCCTAACCTGAGGTATTCCTTGACATCATGAAACCATGGCTCACCATCCATTTCTTCCTCTATCATATTGCAATAAGCATGTTGATTCCGGATCTGAATATGTAACGGATCGACACGAACCTTGTCCGGGTGATGTAGCATTGACGCTAAAGTAGCTAGAGCGTCTGCAACCTCATTATGCATCCTTGGGATGTGCCCGAATTCTACCGATCGAAAGCGTTTGGTCAAATCATGCAAACACTGACGATATGGGATAAGCTTTAAATCTCTGGTTTCCCATTCTCCCTGAATCTGATGTACCAGAAGGTCCGAGTCCCCCAAGACCAAGACGTCTTGTACATCCATGTCTACCGCTAATCGTAACCCCAAGATACATGCCTCGTACTCAGCCATATTATTGGTACAATGAAAACGCAGTTGAGCAGTAACAGGATAGTGATGTCCTGTTTCAGAGATAAGCACAGCCCCTACTCCGACTCCTTTTGCGTTCGCCGCTCCGTCGAAGAAAAGCTTCCACCCCGGATCCTCGGTTAACTCCAACCCATCAATTTGCAGTACTTCTTCGTCTGGAAAATACGTCCTCAAAGGTTCGTATCCGTCATCAACAGGATTCTCAGCTAAGTGATCGGCCAGGGCTTGAGCTTTCATAGCCGTCCTTGTCACATATATGATGTCGAACTCCGTAAGTAATATTTGCCATTTTGCTAACCTCCCTGTAGGCATAGGTTTCTGGAAAATATACTTCAACGGATCCAAACGCGAAATGAGGTAAGTGGTGTAAGAAGATAAGTAATGTTTCAGCTTTTGGGCTACCCAAGTCAAAGCACAAGCAAGTCTTTTCCAAATGAGTGTACTTAACCTCGTGGATCGTGAATTTCTTACCGTGATAGTAAATGGCCCGTTCCTCTCTCGCCAGTAAGATCATGCTGCCCCGGTACGCGGCCGAACGAATTCTCCAAAACCGTCGGATAAAGAATCAGGGGTCTACCCGGTTCGGGCGGAACCAATACGGGTGGGTTTGACGGATACACTTTGATTTGGTCAAACGCTTCCCGACATTCTCGTCGTCCATTCTATCGCAACGTCTTTCTTCAACGGACGGAATATGGGCTCACAGATTGCCGTAAGCTGAGCAATAAACCTACCGATGTAATTTAACCTTCCCAACAAACTCATTACCTCTGTTTTATTCTTTAGCGGGGTAACTCCTGGATGGACTTGATTTTGGATGGGTCCAACTCAATGCCCCGTCGGTTGACGATGAATCCTAGCAACTTTCCTGACGGAACTCCGAATGCACATTTGGCCGGATTGAGCTTGATGTCGTATCTTCGAAGTCTTTGAAAGAACTTCCTGAGGTCGGCAACATGGTCTTCTTGACGTCTGGATTTTACGATCACATCATCCACGTACACTTCAATTTCCTTGTGTATCATGTCATGGAATACCGTAGTCATTTCCCTTATGTAGGTTGCCCCTGCATTCTTCAAACCGAACGGCATCACTCGGTAGCAATAAGTCCCCCATGGTGTGATAAAAGCCTTCTTTTCTGCGTCCTATTCATCCATCAAGATCTGATGGTATCCCGCGTAGCAATCCACAAAGGATCCAATTTCACGTCCGGCGCAATTATCAATCAGGATATGGATATTGGGAAGCGGGAAATTATCCTTAGGACTCGCCTTGTTGAGATTGCGGTAGTCCACGCATACTCTGATCTTTCCGTCTTTCTTTGCCACCGGTACTACGTTAGCCAACCATTCAGGGTATCGAGTGACGCGAATGACTTTTGCCTGCAACTGCTTGGTTACTTCCTCCTTGATCTTTACTCTCATCTCCGTCTTAAATTTTCGCAGTTTTTGTTTGACGGGCGGGCATGCCGGATCAGTGGGTAATTTATGAACCACTAGATCAGTGCTGAGTCCTGGCAGGTCGTCGTACGACCATGCGAAAATGTCTCTAAACTCCATGAGTGTTTTGATCAATTCTTCTTTCAGGTTGGGTTCAATATGGACACTTATTCTGGTTTCTTTGACGTCATCTGTGTCCCCCAGATTAACAGCCTCAGAGTATCATTTAAATTTGGTTTGGGTTTTTCCTCAAAGTGACTTAATTCTTCACCGATTTCTTCTACGGCTTCATCATCGCCGTATTCCGGTTCACTTTCGTCACTTCTTATTTCATGCGTTATTATTTCCAAACCCGATTGACTTTCTAGACTGGATTGATTAATCTTTAAGCACGCCATATCATTAAGATCATTTGAAAGAAAGCTGCTCAGAAAAGTAAAAAGAAGGAAAAATAAACAAAATTTCATTAATGGGAACAGTACAAGGAAAAACAAACTTGCAAACTCAAATCGAAATGAACTAAAACAAATGGATTTTACTTCGGGGACAATCCCAACACAAAAATTTCAAAAGAAAACAATTCAAAACAAACTACCAAGACTCCTTCCGGACAGGGAGAGGAGTAGCCTTCCAATTATTCAACTTTGCTTTCGATCCCACAAACTGTATCTCGGCATGGCTGGATCCTTCGCCATCCTCGAGCATGCATACATCTGCGAATAGGTCCTCGAACTTTCTTAAGAACTCTTCGTCCGGCCTAACCATAGGACTGGGAACCTTTGTCGTCGGATGTCCTCTTACTCCGGACTTGACAAAAGATCGGGAAAGGCGTGGAACAGGCTTCGGGAGCACCCATGTCTTCTGCTTATTCCTCTTGGCTCGCTGGATGTCCTCTGATGTTGGCTTGAATCCCAAGCCGAAGGTTCCCACGTTTTCGACCACGGATACCGGTTGTATGATTCCTTGCAGAGATGCACCTAGACCTTTGCCGGGTATGAAACCGTGTCTCAACATTTCATGAGCCACCATGACGTCTGCAGTAATTATTCTGTCATTTGGAATGCATTCCCCTTCTGGAACTCGGTTGGCGGATACCACATCGCAGATCTGGTATACCCATGGCCCAACATCTTCTTCTGTCTCAACAAAGGGGACGACAGTGCCTGGTTGTAGATCATTCTCTCCATGGACGACGATCTCCTGTTGGTCCCACTCAAACTTGACGAGTTGGTGTAGGCTGGATGGAACTGCTCTTGCGGCATGGATCCATGGTCGCCCTATCAGAAGGTTATATGATACTACCATGTCCAGCACCTGGAATTCCATGGTGAACTCCACGGGTCCAATTGTCAAGATTAACACTATGTCCCCGACCGATGCCTTGCCTCCTCCATCAAACCCTCGAACACATATGTTGTTCTTGCGTATCCTGCCGGTGTCCACTTTCAACTTGTTCAGTGTTGAGAGAGGACATATGTTAGCACTGGACCCATTATCGACAAGGACTTTGGTAACCACCGACTCCTCACACTTTACCGTAAGATATAAAGCCTTGTTGTGTTCAGTGCCTTCCTCAGGCAACTCGTCATCGGTGAAGGTAATCCGATTCGCTTCGAAGATCCTATTGGTGATCTTCTCCAAATGACTCACTGAGATTTTATCAGGTACGTGGGCCTCATTCAGAACTTTCATCAAAGCTTGCCGATGTTCTTCAGAATGTATCAGCAAGGATAGCAATGAGATTTGCGCGGGAGTCTTCTTCAGCTGTTCTAGGACAGAATAATCATGCAGCTTCATCTTTTTTAGGAATTCTTCTGCCTCTTCGTCAGTCACCGGCTTTTTCAGTGTTGCCGGAGCAGTCTTCCTCAACTCCACAGGGGCAAAACATCTCCCCGAGCGGGTCAAACCTTGCGCTTCGCAAACTTCCTCTTTCACTTCCTTTCCTTTGTAGGTTGTCGTGGTCCGATCATAATTCCATGGAATAGCTCTGCTATCAGTTATTGGCAACTGTATTGCTGGCTTGATGATGAAAGGATCCATTCGAACACCTGCCACCGTCAAGACGGGCTTGGTTACTACCCCTGGTACAACTATTTTTGCTTCCCCCGGCCTCACCGGTACTTCGTTCACACTTCCCTTTTCTGCTTCCGACCCTCCTGGTACGTCCTTCTTGCAAATGGATGGCTCATCAAGGCTTGGCCCCTTTCTCATTCCTACCCCGCTAGACTTGATCATCATTACAGTCTGAGAGGCTTTCTCCTTTCCTTCTTCTACCCGTACCAGCTCGATCATGTTGGTCTCATGATGAGTTGGAAGTGGGTTTTGGTTGATGTTGGGCTCTGTTGGAGTCTGGACCTCAATCCTGCGAGTGTCGATGAGCTCCTGGATGGCCGTCTTCAACTTCCAACACTTTTCCGTATCGTGTCCCGGACATCCTGAGCAGTAGGCACAATTTACCGAATGGTCCAGGTTCTTTGGAAGAGGATTTGGTAGCTTAGCTTCAACCGGATTTAGCAACCCTACTTGCTTCAACCGGTGGAACAGATTGGTGTAAGACTCCCCCAAGGGAGTGAAAGTCTTTGGCCTTGGCGCCCTGTCGCCCTTGAATGCCTGGTTCGGACAAAAACTCGCGCCCGAGGGGTTTCTGTAAGCTCTTGGGGGTGGATAATTTCTTTGCAGGCTTGGTGCACGCCACGGTGCATGGACGGGAGGTGCAGAATAGGATTATGCGTGATGGACAGAAAAATGGGGAACAGGTGCTGGATAGTAATGTTGCGGGTGGTTATATGGGTTGTGGAAGTGATTTTGGTGGTGAGGCTGGGGCGGGCTATATTGGGGTGCGGGGCCTCTGTTTCCGAACCACGTCCCGGACTCAACTGCCGCGACTTCCTCTTTCCTCTTTTTCCCGAGTACTCCTCCGGTACCACTTTGGATAGCCTGAGTGGTGGCTTTCAATACTGAGTAGCTCATGATCTTGTTGGCTTTCAAGCCTTCCTCGATCATAGCCCCCATTTTTATCACCTCAGTGAATGATTTGCCCACGGACATTACCAGATGTCCGAAATAGGTTGGCTCTAGTGTCCGCAAGAAGTAATCCACCATCTCGCTCTCTCTCATCGGCGGATCTACCCTGGCTGCCTGTTCCCTCCAGCGGAAACCAAATTCCCTGAAACTTTCAGCGGGTTTCTTCTCTAGTTTTAGCAATGATAGGCGGTCGGGGATTATTTCAAGATTGTACTGGAACTGCCCGATAAAAGCTTGAGCCAAGTCATCCCACGTAAACCATCTGCTGGGGTCCTGTCTAGTGTACCACTCCAGCGCAGATCCTCCCAGACTCTGACCGAAGTAAGCTATCAGAATCTCATCCCGTCCTCCGGCTCCTCGCATTTTACTACAAAACCCTCGGAGGTGGGCTATAGGATCACCGTGCCCCTCGTATAGGTCAAACTTGGGCGTTTTGAATCCGGCTGGCAACTGGACATCTGGGAATGGACATAGGTCTTTGTACGCGACACTGACCTGGTTGCCCAAACCATGCATATTCCTGAAGGACTGCTCCAGGCTTTTAACTTTTCGAATAACTTCCTCATGCTCTAAACTCGGGAGGTGCTTTTCCGGTTCTGCCGGGTTATCCCAGTGAGGGGTGTGTGAATGCGGTTCAGGAGCCTTAAAGGTAGGCTCAGGAGAATAACAATGATTGTCGTGGATTTGAAAAAGCGGTTCACTAGACGATTTTTGTAAAGGAGCAGGTGGAGGTGCCACAAAAACAGGGGTAACCGGGGGAGGAGGATTTTGCCTGGCTGGTGAAACCGGGGGGATATATGGGTTTTCCCCTTGATAATAAGGATAGATTGGCGCACTGGTCGAGGGATCCATGGGCGGACGCTCTGGTGCTGGTGTAAGAGTAGGAAGGTTTGGTGATGATTGTCCCCTAGCCCAGGCTAGGTGCATCTCTGTCATTTGCTGTCTTAACCGGTCCATCTCCTCTTTCATGATTTGTATCTCTGTTTTCTCCCCATCGATACTTTTGTCGGAACTAGACATGCTTGCCGGAATTGGACCTTTTGATCTGGTATGGTAAGGGTGATCGGCCAGTATACTCTGTCAAGTCACTGCTAAACTTTTTGGAAATTGCAACAAACTTGTTAGCTCACTGAATTTAACAGGCATGTTATCACACGTTGGATGTAATGCACCTAGTCAATTAACCATTTCTACATGTATTCCTCGCATGCGTCATTCCAGCTTTTTTTTCTTCTTCTCTTATCCTTGAAAACTTTATTGTTATTAATCTCCCTATTTTTTTTTTTAGCGGTGGTCGAATCTTATGTGGATTGCCTACGTATCACGTCCCCACGTGAATCAGACCGAGTGTAGTTCTAATACAATAGACATAAGATATGAATGAATTTTATTTCAACCAAACTTCAAATTTGAAACACTTGCAAAAGACAACATTGGAGAAAAACTTTTAAAAGGACAACAGACTCTAAAATAACGGACTCTTCTAAGCATGTTCCAACGCCTCGAATCTTTGCGCCCGGGGGGCGTTGTTTGGCCTTGCTCCAGTTCTTGGTGTAAGATCTTTCTGTATACTCCCCAATTCTGCCATGACTTGGTGGACACATTTCATGATTGAAGAAAAGAGGGCAGGCCGAGGTACTCGTTCGCAGTTCAAACACCTCATAGTAATGTAGTGCCCGATCTCATTGATCCTGGTTCTGATCATGTCTTTTTCTCTGAGCAGCTGCCCTATGTGTCTGTTCTTTGCCCCTAATACTTGAGAGTTGCCGGAGATATGGTCCAAGAGCCTATCTATTTGTCTTTCCATCCGTGCCATCAAGTTGTGACAACGGTCTCTATCTCCTTTAGCATCCTGGACTTGCCTAAGAGTTCGCTCTCTAAGAGTGGCATTTGCTTTTCTCAAATCAACGATGATTGCATCATAGTCTTTCTCTACTTGTTGTAGACGGAGTGCTTCTTTGTGGGCTGCTCTCTTCCATTTTGTCCGGACTGCAACCAAGGCTGCTTTTGCCTTCTCCAGGTCTTCTTGGTGTTCAAAGGCTTTCCTTTCCAAATCGTTTATTAGCATTTGATCACTCCGACTCCTCCTTGACCTCTCTGCGGCCAATTGCATCTCTTGAATTTGGGTTTGGAGTGCTTCTCTTTCCTTCTCCCAACCGGCCCTTTCCCGATCGAAATCAGCCTGTTGTATGTCCATGGCCGCTTCCAGGATTCCTTTGTCTTCTTTTAAAGTGTTGATGCAAGATTGGAAATTTTGTGTTGTCTCA
This sequence comes from Nicotiana noctiflora, assembly GCA_032618575.1. Classification (NCBI taxonomy): domain Eukaryota; kingdom Viridiplantae; phylum Streptophyta; class Magnoliopsida; order Solanales; family Solanaceae; genus Nicotiana; species Nicotiana noctiflora. Next base: position 92,718 of record JASVEL010006853.1, on the reverse strand, counting down.
TGCTTAGCCTCCCTAACTCTGGCTTCTATTTCTCTCTCCCAATCGACGGCGTACTTCACTGACCTTTCTGACCTTTGCTCTGGTATTGATTGGTTGTGGAACCATTCAAGATAAGCGAGACTCACTTCTCCCCGTTCTCGATCGGCAACCATCTCGTTGATGTCGGAGAGTCGACTACCGAACCATACCTTCTACGCATAAGTCTCCCTCGGGGTCTCCTCCGTCACAAATTCCCATGTAAACGATCGCATATCCTCAATTGGGGGCCTTTTCTGTTCTCTACCCAACTGCCGCATGACACGTAGTGGGGCATATGGTTGGAAACCCCTGAAACCCATTAGTATGTAGAATGGGCGATATGTCGACATAGGCATGATTTTGGCAAAAGGGAACCAATAATAATTCCAGGTAAGTTGATCTGCCCTTAAAGAGTTGAGAAATTCTTGCCAAGTCCTCAAATCTTCTGGAAGGTTACAACGGGCGGCTCTGTTTGTATGACAACGAATATAATTCAGCCAATCCGTATTGAAGTTTATCACAATTGGGTGATGATAGAGATGTTCTACAAACCACATTTTTAATAAGATATTGCAACCTTCAAAATAATCTCGTCCTTCTTGGCAACGAGTTAAGGCTCGGAAGATGTCTCCTAGTATCATTGGAAGAACAGTGTGTTCCTCATTACTCTGTAGATATGAGACCACCGCAGCCAAACGGATTCTGATGCGTCCGCCACATTCGGGAAAAACCATGGTTCCCAAAAAAGCGATCATAAAGGCATAAATCCTTAAGTCTCCCCAGGCGTCATAATTCAACTGGTTGACAAATTCAGTATTTGAGAATTTCGCGAACCCATTCTTATCACCAAATCTGTCGTAGATATAATCCAGTGGCACCCAACCGTTCTCCAAACAACCCATGGGAACCCGCCGGAGACATAACTTTTTCAAGAAATTATTTATACCCATCTGCCTAGGAGCTGCAGGTCTCATCTTGTGCAAATCTCTTCCGAGTCCTGTGAGTCCGCCCAATTCTTCCAAAGTGGGTGTCATTTCGCAATCCCGGAATCTGAACACATTGCTTGTTGAGTCCCAAAAACTCACTAATGCTCTGATCATATTTTTGTCCGATTTTATCATCATGATGTCCGGCAGAAACTTGAGGTGCTTGTGAACTTGATTTCTTTCCCAAGCTGAGAAACTAGTCCACCATTTACAGAGCCGATCTGGGGTCTTGTCCTGGACCATGAACATAGGTGGTATTTCGTCTCTCACCCTTTTCTGGCCGATTCGTTGCGAGGAAGTCATGCTGATCCTAGAAAAGATAAAAAAAATGGACTTAAGATATTTTTTCAATTTTTTTTTATTATTATTATATATATAAAAAACCGAATCTTGTTAATACGGCCTTTCAGCACTTGAAGAAGATTTGAAGGCTGTATAACAGGATATCAGTGTGATGTCTATATTCCGTTTTGGGAAATTAGTCCTTCGGCGCCCCTTTTGAGGCGTTTGGCTATTTTCGCAAAATTTCCTAACTCTCGACTAAGAACAAAAATCCTAATTCTAATATTTTGAATTATTGTTTTCCTAAAAAAAAATCAGTATTAGTTGAGCCCGATATGGGTTGCCTACGTATCTCATGTTTGGTGAGAATCAAACTTGCGTAGTTCGAAAATAAAAGAACTAAATCATTTTAAGAAAAGGAAACAAACTATTTTAAACAGCATTTATAAAACAAATTATTTTTAAAGGAACTAAGAAAATTTATTTGGAAAATGTTTTTTCTATATTTTTTTTTCAAAATTATTTTCAAAGAAACTAAACTATTAAAATTAAGAAAATTTATTTGGAAATTTTTCTTGCATTTTTTTTTCAAAATTATTCTCAAAGAAACTAAACTATTAAAATTAGGAAAATTTATTTGGAAATTTTTGCATTTTTTCAAATTTTATTTTTTAAAGAACTAATTATTTTCGTAAAATTAAGAAAATTTATTTGGAATTTTTTTTTTTTTTGCGTTTGCGTTTTTTTTTTTTCGGAATTTATTTTTAAAGAACTAACTATTTTCCATAAAACTATTTTGACTATATACCCTGACGTTTTCTACTTCTTCCTCTTTTTTAACAAACCGGTCGGCATGTAAGATCGAAATAAATGCACACAGAAAGATGCAACAAGTTGGTCTTTTTGTTTCAGGTACACCTGTCCTAGACAGGCCCAACCCCTGTGTTGAGCCTCCTAAGTCAAATATGCACATGATGCAAATAAACGTTCCTATCGGGGATCCGGCATAAGGTTTTGTTATTCTAAGTCATCATCCCGTTGGAAAAGTGTCTAGACTGGCTTTAACTCGAGCGGACAACTCGAGCCGAAGAGTGTCAGTGCACCGGTAGCATGGCTTTCCGGCTTAATTGACAATACTCTCCGCCTAAACATGTGTGACTACAAAATCCTTCACCGGGTGCCAAGCACCACAGCTTATCTTGAGAAAAACGGGCTATGTCCAGCAAATGCCCGGTATTGTATTTCAGAAGACTCAAAAAAGAGAAAAATGGGTATCGGCACAATTTATATACAGTTCACGAAATATCAAAGCGGTAAAGCAACATTTAGCATATAAAATATAAACATGTAATAAAATCAGATAATAAATAAGCCAAATACAACAATTATTCCAAGCTCGAATTCTTAAAACCCTGAACCAGTGGTTCTGGGTTTGTGTCCCCAGCAGAGTCGCCAGAGCTGTCACACCTCCTTTTTACCGCACCCGCGAGGGCGCAAAGGAGTTTTTCCAATTAAAGGACGATTGAAACGGGATTTATTTTTATTAATTCAGAGTCGCCACTTGAGAGATTTATGGTGTCCCAAGTCACCAGTTAAATCCCGAATTGAGGAAAAAATGACTCTATTTAACAGTCTGCGTACCAGAAATCCAGATAAGGAATTCTGTTAACCCGGGAGAAGGTGTTAGGCATTCCCGAGTTCCGTGGTTCTAGCACGGTCGCTTTGATCATACTTGGCTTATTAAAATTATTTAATTACTCATTTTAGAACCTATGGCATTCACCGCTTTCAATAAAAAGTATCATATATTACGAATAGTGTTACGAGAGCCATACCTGTAGCCATGATAGTTATTCAATTAATCGCTCGCACATTCAACCAATGAGTGAAATTGTTTAGTGATTCCAAATGAAATTTAAGCAGTTCATTTTATAGTATTACTGACTAAAAATTAAGACAATTATTAGCACTAGATAACTATCATATAATGATGCTTGAATCGATTTTAACTAAAAATTTATCGTAACGGAGATTATTCCTATTCGCTAATCACAACAGAATATAATACTACTAATAACGTTATCTCAATTTTATTGGCGGACAACAAACTTTCATGTAGAAAGGAGCAAAAATGAGAATTAATTGTATGAGAGAATGCCACCTTCTACCCATGCCAGCAAAGTTCCAACTTATTAGTTATTCCCTCATTATTTACATGCTCACATGATTCATTTAAGCACGCCTTGGTACCGATGCGCAGAGCCAAATGTGATTCCACTACTTTCTTATAATAACAAAATAAATTCAAAACAAAGAACCAGCTCAGAAAATCTGAAATTAACATTGCAGACTATCATATTAAACACCAAGAAACACGAAAAACAGTAGAGACAATTTGTTGTCAACTAAAAAGAAAGACAAGAAAGCATGGTCCTAAACTCATCCTTCACGACTTCGATCTAATACTCAAAACCATTATTCAACTAGAGTAATCTTCTTACTATAACTTTCAGAACTTATCAGTAAAAATGATCATGTATTACATATAGTATGAACTAAGCTAAACTGCATAAATTAGCTATTGCGATGATATGTAACCAACGGATATGTCATAAATTTTTCAGTTGAATCAAACAAACTTCATGTTCTTCTATGTCATGCACCAAAGTGGTATGGCATACCTGGAAATGGAAATGGGAGGAGTGGTCAGTGGCAAATAACAGAACAGCAGCAACAAAGTTAGCCCAGAAAATAATCAGAGAAGAACACTTTTGAACCAAACTTGAAACACTTGGAGTTTCAAACAGTGTTCAAACCAAATCCCAACAATCAAAAGCAAACCAGAAATGAACCAAAAACACATAAACACCAACAGGTTCAATGAGTGTGTGTATGTTTTCCAGTGTTCTGCCGTGTGTATCCTCCAGTGAGTGTATATGCTGTTTTTCTGTGAGTTTAGTTTTTTCTCCAGATTCTCAAAATGTTCTCACTGTTTGAATCTATTTCAGAATGTTTCCTAATGTTCTCTCTGTTCTGTATCTTTTTCAGTGTCTCCCTTCAGTTGAGTGTCTCTCTTTTATGGAGTAACAGCCCCTATTTCCTTTAGTTTCAGATCTGTCCAGCTTGCTTAAACTCCTCCCATGTGCATTACTTTTGACCTTTTTTCAGTTATTCCCATGTGTTTCTGATTATACAACTAACCAACATTAGAAACACTCATTATCATCATGATATTCTCTGATTATCCCACCCTGTTTTGTCTAAGTATGGGTTTTAAACATCTAAACAAAGTCCTAAAGGTAAAAACCAATGAGGTACACTACTGTCCAGCAAGTTTTACCAACTCATTTCCATGTGTACTGCACTTTAAAGGTTGATTTTAGGGCTACTTAAATGGACTAACAGCTATATCCAATTCACAACCTAATTTAGAATCAACAATGGTCCAAAACAAACAATCCAACAATTAACTCAATACTCTGAACAAACAACAAACCGAAAAATTTTAATTCAAGCAAAACAATGAACCACTGCCCGGAATTTCAAACAACAAATTCGCGAATTTAAACGACGACATTCGTTAAGTCGAATCACAACATGTATGATCGGCAACAAACAAAATCGACAGAAACAGTGATCCTCATTCTCGGCCAAAGAAGAAACAAAATACGAGGCTAACTAATCGACGACGCTAATTGACGCGAACACGTATTTGACAACATTCGATTAGCCGATTACGATATGTGTAATCGACAACCAAATCCGACAAACAGTGACCACACAAATTTCGGACAGCATATCATAATTTCAACATCTAACAACTTGACGATATTAACAACGAATTGAATTCGACTAACAACTACACGTTATCAACAAAGAATAAACCGATCGACCAAATAAAAGGTCTTGAGTTTGGAGAAGAAGAAGGAAACGATTTAAACTAAAAACAGAAAAACGAATGAACAATTAAACCAAACAATGAGCACAACAATATATAAAACAGAAGAAAAAATGAAATACCTTATGAAGACAATCCGAAATCGAACAAACCCGGGCTCACACGGACTTGAAATTGCATTTTTTGAAGTCGAATGGACTTTAATTGAAATGTTTTCAAATGAAAACATACCAATTAAAGTCTATTAACTTCAAGTCATTTTAATTGGACGAAATCCCTAGTTTTTTAATTCTAGGGTTCTTGGGGCTCGGATTTGGGATTTGGGTGGTTCGGGCTTGATTCGAACCAAACCAAGTTTGGTTTGATTACGAGGAAGGTTAGGGGAATCACTGGTATGAATTTGGACTTGATTGGAGTAAGTTCATAATTCGCTCGCATCTTCAAATGGAGATTCGAGGCGGCCCAAGATGATTCGAGGTTAGCTAGGCACGGGGTTGGAATGGGGAGGTTGAGATGAAGATTTGGTGTAAAAATGGTGGTGTTTGGACCGCCGGAACCGCCGTGGGGCGATTTCCGGCGGCGGCGGACGGTGGTCTGCGGCGGGAGGCGGCTGGTCTTTGAAGGGGTGTCACAAATGAATGTGATTTAGGGTTTTGGGAGGGGTTTGGGTAATTAAAATTGGTGTAATGTTCTGGACCGTTGGATTATGATGCATGGAGGGCTGAGATTTAATCTCACAAAAAGGGTTGGTCCGATCCGGGTAATTGGGCTGGGGCGGGTTCGTTCGTTTTGGGCCAGGGCTCAGCCGCTGGGTTGTCCGTTTTGGGCTGGGATTTCGGCTGGCAGATGGCCCATTTATTCTACTCTCTTTTCTCCTATTCTTCTTATAATAACTTGTATTTTGTATTAATCCTCCTCCTCTTTTTTTTTATTTTATTTTCTTTGTATTTTTTATATTTTCCCTACTTTGTAGTTATTTGGAATTAATTAAATCTAAACTAATTACCTTCTTTTTTGGCAATTTTCAATTTAAAAGCTAACTATTTTTTGATTTTTTCTTTAATTTGTTAAAAAAAATGAATTAACCTCCTAAGAAATGCAATTTTTGTATTTTCATTTATCACACGCAAATAACATGCAAACAACTAACACGAGATTCACACAAAATAAGTAAAAATCATTTATTTTGAATTTTATAGGAATAACTCATGTGTAGGGTAAAAATCACGTGCTCACAGTATTTATTTATTAAAATTCATACAATATTATTAAGAATAATAGAATTCAATTTAAAATAAAAAATAATTCAAGAGTAATATAATATATATCTTCTATTATATAAAAAGAGAGTAGCGCACAAAAAATATTAAACAAAATAATATGCAACTAAAAACTTCTATTAACAACATAATAATTCTAAATATTGGTTGATATGCTAAAGAAAAATACATAATAAAAAAGTTATTTCGATGACTGTACAATTTCACGTAATTTAATAAAGATTTTATTATTGTGTATATCGTATTAAAAAATAAGATGACTATTGAAATTAATTGAAATAATGGTCTAATATGTTCAAACATATACGATCATAATTTAATTAAATTAATATTTTTTTAATATTTAATTTTTATATTTCAATTCAATTAACATCAAGATGGACTCCCACAATTTTTGAGGAATCATTAGCTATATACAAAAATCAAAGCAAAAGCATCTGACATTACATCAAGTGGTAGCCTAATAATAATCCATTTGGCATTGCTCAAGACAATGCTCCACAAAATAGGAATTCGTTATTTGAGAAAAAACAAAAGTTAATTATATCTCCTAAGATTTTAGTAACTAATTTTATCTCCTAAAATTTTTGTAATTGATACATATGGATTAACTTATTTTTGTAGCTGTTGGCTATCTTTTAATGGATTTTTAATGCCATAAAACTTTTAAAATTCATTATCTCTTAAAATTTTGTTAATTGATACATATTGTAAATTAGAAAATATTTTAAATAAAAATTATTCTCATTTTGTTGCTGTTTGATCCTCCTTCCATCTTATTAGTAACTCGAGCATATTAATTCAACGCAACTTTGTGGGTAGTTTTTCTGGAACTAAGATTTTAAAGGATAAGTACACTTTTTACTTAAAAAAATAGAAAAAGGAAAACTTTAAAAAGAGAAAAAATAATTAGCTTACCTAAAATTAACTACTCAGACGTGGGTAACGGTTTGTTTAGGTTAGTGAATTTCTTTGTTTCTTTATTTTAAATTATTTTCTTTTTTCTTTTGAAATAAGAAGTTTATCTATTCATCAAAATTCATACAATATTATTGATAGAATAAAATTTTAAAAAATAATATTTTAAGATTAATAAAATATATATGTTCTATTAAAATTAAAAAGAGAGTAGCAAACAAAAATATTAAACAAAGAAATATGCTAATAAAAATTTCTATTAATAATGTTGTAATACTAAACATTGGATAACATAATAAAGAAAAATACATAACGAAAAAGTTATTTGATGACTATATAAGTCTTTTTTTTTTTGGTTAATAGATATTTTATTATTGGATATATCGTATTGACAAATAAGATGATAATTGAAATAGATTAAAACAATACGATCTAATATGTTCAAACAAATCGACCATAATTTAATTAAATTAATATTTTTAATATTCATCGCGCATCGCGCGGGTACGACTACTAGTAATTAAGAATAGAAGGAATATGAAATTTGTATTTTATGAGGCGCCTTATAGTGGATAAACGCATGAGCGCACCACTATTAAGGAAGCAAATACCTAACAATCTGAAAAATGAACGGACATATGTTCATTGTGGGCTAATTGAAAAAAAGTAAAATAGTATATATTTTAATTTTAATATTCGCTATTATGGGATATCTATAGTACTCTTGTTATATTTTTGGATCATTATTCCTGCATTTCATGCTAAGGAAGCTCCAACCTAAAGTATTACACAGGACAATTTTAAACTCCAATCAAAAGTAAGAAGGTAAATTTACACCTTTTATTTGAATTACTTTTACACGTGAAAACCATTCAGACCAAGCTAGAACCTCGTTAAAGTTATGAGCTAATGCAAGGGCTTGTTCATTTACCTTCACTAGGCTTGTGCAAAGGTTGCACAAATGTTTTTCGTTGGAAAATCACACCGCATTTATAGGTGAAATTGTATACGGTCGAAATTAGGTATGCTCGATTTTTCAAGCTTGAGGGGTCGCCTTAAATCCGAATTCAAGCATGGTCGAGTTCGAGCTCAATGGACAAGAATCGAAGCTCAAAGTGCAATGCCCGAGGATCGAAGTAACATGAGTATCGATGCTGAGCAGGCCCGATTCTGAGACAGTGTTGTTATGAGTTTGTTACAAAAGGACAAGATTCTCGCCACATCTCCAAGATCATTGCGTAAATTCCGTAATAGATTTGTACGAACTAGGCGGCTAGACAGTTATCCTAATAAGATTCTTTATTGTAAATGAAAATGTACATTATTTAGGGTCCTCACCTATATAAAGGGAACCCTAATTATTTGTAAACATCATCTAATCATTGGCAAAGAATATACTATCTTATTTTTTGCTCATTGTCATCAGAATTGTCCTTTAACTTTATTATTCTAGCCCGTCTCAAGGATACTAGGCTCGAGGTCGAGATTGACCCATCTATTGGTTTGGTATTACTTATTTCCTTCATCTATATTCTTACTGTTGATACCCAATTTTCCTATATATTTTTAATAATCAAAATACTTCAAAATGGCCTATGCATCCATATATATGTATGTTCAAATTTTTATTTTTTTTAATTTTTAAAGATTTTTTACATCAATTTATCACCCTAGTTTATCCATAAAAACCGAATAATTATTCTCAAAATTATTATTTTTGGTGATTCACTCATTGGATTTTCTATTTATACTAAAATGTGGCAAATATAATTTTTGCATATTTTTACCAAATCATTTAGTATTTTTTAAAGTTAAATTTTATGTAATTACAATATTAGCCTTTTTTAGGATTAATTACGTTTATATTCATAAAATTAGGTCTGGTATTTTTTAAATAGTTTATTATGTGTTATGAATTAGTTTAGTACCTTTAATTTATTTCCAAAAATTAATTTATTATTTTTATAAATTAAATAGGGGAAAATGGGTTATTTAAGTTATAATCGAATTTGGCTTTCAATTGTGCCCAAAATCGGGCTAATTCCCAGCCCAATTTTTATTCTCATAACCCAATCACCCGACCCAGACCCTATACACATTTACCCGACCCAATAAACCCTATCAGATTAGGATCGTTCATCTAAAAGATCATCGGCTAGAATTTGTTCTGACTATTTTAATTCATACGACCCCCCCCCCCAAACCCTAAGCCATTATCCAAAGATTCCGCCTTCAATTGCTCTCATCCTCTCTCCTCTCTCAAACCTAACCCTGGACTCCATCAATCGCCTCCTACTCCAAGCACCCTATTTAAACCCAAGTCTCCAACGGGTCTCTCATCGCCTTGCTCAACATCTCTAAAGTCTTAAAGGGTCCTGGGCAATGTCGATTTGGATCTAGGTTTTCCGATTCTTTGTTTTTCTGGTGTGATTTCGGGCAAAATAACGCTATATGTGTTACGATTTGTGAAGTTACAGTAGGTTCTTTCAATTTCTATTTGGGTTTCCTTTTGAAACCCTAACTCTCTCCTGAATCTCTCAAAACAATGTTATTTTCATGGTTTAAGCATTTTTCTTCTATGTTCTACTTATTCTCGAGCTTCTTGTGGAATATCATCTACTTTGAACCGTTTTACTTTCTTTGAAAAACTAGGGTTTCTCGGAGTTCTTTTACGCAGGTTTCAACCGATATCTTTATGATTAAACTTTGTCCTTGTTTATTTTGACTGATTCTATGCTCCTACTGCTTTTTAACTTGACTTTGCTAAAAACCCTAATTTTTTAAAAATTTCTCCGCTCTAGTTATGTGTGTTATCATGATTTCTTTATTTTGGTTCTATGTGTTTGCTCATTTCTTGTTTCTTTCTGTCTATATGGCTGACTTTGTTTGCTACTCTTATTCATTCGCCTCTATTTATATGTTGAGAATATAGATCCATGACTTCCAATGATTGATTCTAGTTTTCCTTTATTCTTGGTAATTGAGAGATTTTCTTTCAAAGCCCCAGAATTCTACTCCCCCATTTTAATTAACTGATTTCGTTACCTTATTTGCTATAGTACTTTGTTCTAATGAGACTTCTTTTTAATAGGATTCTTCTTAATTTGGTCTTAATGGACTATTCTATGCCGACTGAACCTTGACTCATTCCTTATTTAATCCTACACTGATTTTTCTTTTTGTCTTATATGGTACTAAATCTTTCCGTGTGATCTAGAGTCCCTTAACTTAGGGGAGTACGATTCTCTAATTGATTGATTCTGAGTTCTTCAATTAATATACTACAATGATTTTTACGTTATTTCACTACCTACTTTCAACTATAAATACCCTAAGTTTTTCACAAACATCATGGATACTTTTAGTTCTGAACTCACACTTACACTCAAAACACTCTATCTTGCTCTACTACTTGTACTGTGGTCTATTTAGCTAGCTGAAAGCTAAAGCTATATTTTGAAGTCCTGCTACCTTTCTTTACTATATTTTGCTCCTTTGACTGGTATGTTCTAATTAATTTTTCAGCACCAACAACAACATGGTTACTTAATTTTCTTGCATTCTTGTCTGCATACTGTTTGTATCTATTCCAGCACTTTTATTTAGCATGCTATAATTTGTTCTCTTATAATATGAATCAATGTATTATGAATCCAGATCCCTACCCCAATTTTTCTAACACTTATTATTTGTTTGGGGCATGACAACATCAAATGTTGCTGAACATGACTCAAACTTGGTCCTCCAAGGATCAAAACCTTCATGTTACCCTTATATGTTGTGTGTTCTGGTTGATTTACAAGCACGACAATACCCCTATTACTATGCATGCCCAGAATTGACTCATGCCTAAGTATATAGGCCATCGCAATGGATTCCCAATCTCCTGCCATCGCAATGGATTCCCAATCTCCTGCCCTCTTTGGTGTGAAATTATCAACTCTTTAAAGTATTAATGGTTGTCTCCTATCTCCCTTTCCCTTTTCTTTGTTCCCTCAGCTTTTAAAACTCAGTTTCTGCACTTTCACTCTCACTTAGACTTAAGTTCTACCCCCTCATGGGAGCTTTTCCTTGGGACCCATGAGCTCCCTCTGAACTTGGACACATAAGGGTTGTCATTTCCATACTGTACTTGTCCCTATTTTAGTGATGTAATTTGGGAATGAGCAGTGCCCGGGGTCCTATTGAGGCTCTTAGGGAACTCTGACACACTTAAGTTTGAGAATTCTTTGATGCAATGGCATCTTAAGGTAGTTATTCCATAGCTCAGAGATGAACCAGGAATCAGGCCTCCCCTAGTTTTATTTCTATGTATTTTGATGTAATTTATTATTCCTGGTTTGTAAATAATTTGTAATAAACATTTAGGGCTGGCTAATGAAAAGGTTTGGGTATTTATGCATTTAAAGAGTAGAAACCATACCTATATGACTATTTTAAATTTCTGCATATTCAAACAGCATTTTAAAACCATACATATAGGACTATTTTAATTTCTGCATATTCAAAAACCATGACAATGTGGTATTTTAATTCTACAAGCTGCAATTAGAAACCATATCTATAGGACTTCTTGTTCAACTTCACATATAGAAATAACGCCTATAGGGGTTCATAAGTAAAATCTTGTTCGTTTCTACTCACATGTAATGTTAGGTATCATGTCTAGAAGGACCTAAAATCAGTAACGCATAGAACTCATGCCCATAGGGATTCTTAAATAACTATGACTCGCTTCATTCCCACTCAATGTTAGATATCATATTCATAGGGTTTAAAATAGCAATTATAAATGCCATCACCAACAAAATCTAAAACTAGTCCATTTTAAGATCAGTCTATTCGGAATCAGTAATAGATATCATGTTTCTAAGGTCTCACCTAAACATTAAGGCAAGTCTTAAGCAATATAAATACAACTGAAATCGCCTCCATTATTTGTTTAAGTGTTACAATCCTTAGTAGTCCCGATTTTGTTTCCTAACTAAGTCATGTAATAAGCCAGGCCTGCTGCAATACAACAATCTCTTCTTCCCTCAAGTATAATTTTAGAATCAAACCTTACTCATTCGTTTAAGTCATACTATTTGATTGTTTTTGTTTGGAGAAGGTATACTTGAGCCTTATATGTTTATGTGTTTCCCCTCTAATGTGCAGTCTTTATGTCGCCTTAGAATATTTTACCTTTGAAACTTCAAATAAGCCTAATATCCCTCCCTTTTAGGATTAGTAGTCCTAAGTGCCTCTAGGATTAATAGGAATGGGATGAGTAATAGCATGCAATAAGTAACCGAGACCAATCTACATTTAATACCTTAACGAGATGGGAATGGTAGATATGGATATGATGACCACACAATAATGACGCGCGTAGCCCCTCATTGAAGAGTGATTACTGGACATTGTGTGGGGTAATCCATATTTAATAAACCTATGATCCCCTCTTTTATTCTTTATTCTCATTTGGTATTGTAATTCCTTCTTTTAAAAATCTGCTCTTTTATTATTCTTTCAAATTTTTTCTACTTCTGAACTATTATGTAATGAATTCCCCTCTTATTTGAGCCTTATCTTCTTATATGTTAATTGCACCCCAACTCACAATAACTATCTAGCCGGGAACCATACTAGCCGAATTCAAGGCATTGACTAGCCGAATTCAAGGCATTGAAGGAAGTAAGAGAATTGAAGGGCATAACTATGAAGATCTTTGCATACAGCCCGATGTGGAACTGCCCGAAGGGTACAAACCACATAAGTTCGATATGTTTGATGGTACAGTGGATCCAAGTCTCCATTTGAGAACGTAGTGTGACAAGCTGGTTGGGGTAGGAAAAGATGAGAGAATCAGCATGAAGCTTTTCATGAGGAGTTTGAAAGGAGATTCTTTGTCTTGGTATATCAGCTAAGATCCAAAGAAGTGGTCGAACTGGGTAGGAATGGCGTCCGAATTTATGAACATGTTTAGGTTCAACATAGAGAATGCACTGGATGTGTTCTATATTCAAATTCTAAAGAAGAATCCCACAGAAACATTTTGTGAGCATGCTACTCGCTGGAGGTCCGAAGCCGCTAAGGTTAGACCTACCTTAGAGGAGGAAAAAACAAAAAAATTCTTTGTCCGGTTCAAGAACCACAGTATTATGAAAGGCTGATGATGATCGAGCCACAGATTTTCGGATATTATCAAGCTGGGTGAAAGGATTGAAGAGGGCATCAAAAGCGGTATGGTTATGAACATTGAGGCCTTGTAAGCTACAGTTAGGTGCTGTGTCCAAGAAAAGGGACGTAAGAGCCGTAATGATGGCACAAAGAACTAAATCTCCTATCAGTTACCAAACCTACTCAATGCCTCCACTCACATATCAACATACCCCAAACAACCAAACACCCTCACCATCCTACCAAACTCTACCACCCACTTATCAATTACCTCCACCGCCCACATATCAGCCTACTTCACCTAGACATTCCCAACCCGCACATGTTTACCAAGCCTACAATGCTCAACTATCCAATTATCAATCACCTCCGACACGCCAAAACTTCCTTTGACCTCGACTAAATTTTGACCGCAGACCTCCGAAACAATATACCACTATTATCGAACCTATTGACCAGTTATATGAATGACTCAAAGCTACTGGTTATGCCAACCATATCCCCATTACAACTCTTGAGAACCCTTCTTAGTGGGTTAATCCAAACAAATCCTGTGAATACCATTCTGGCATGAAAAGGCACACCATCAATGAATATCATTCTCTGAAAGACGAGATCCAAGCTTTGATTGAAAACAAGATTATTATGGAAAAAGAACCTGCTCCAAATGTCCGTAATAATCCTCTGCCAGACCACAAGGGTAGAGGCATTAACATGATTGAAATAGAGCATGATTGGGATCCCGAGGGATCGATCGGTTTGTTCACAAAAGGTGACGAACCAAAGAAGTCAATAGTTACTCTTAATCTAACCGTGGTCCAGATTCATCCCTCCGGGGGTGTAGATGTAAATATGTTTGTCCCACTAGAGTTTGAAACAACGTCACTTGCAAAGAAACCGGAACTAATTAAAGTTGAATTTGTGTCTCCTGTAATTATACCCACACCAATTAAAATAGGGATTTTGCCACCTAAGGCCCATGCTCCGTTAGGAGTAAAGATAGACACACCGATCCTAATGGCGATATCGACCATGGCGCCCTTCCATACAAAGGATATCACATGGTACTATACAACCGAGGCAAAGAGGAAATGTACGGTTAGGTTCGAAGAAACTATTGCGGCATAGGGTATAATGAGAACCGGTAGAGTTAATACACCTGAACACTTAGCTGGGTCAAAAAAGAAAGCCTCCAGCTGGCCACTCTTCATTGAGACTGCGCCGGATGATCTTTGGAGAATGGTACAAGCCAATAAATACGTGGTCATCGACCAACTGAACAAAACACCGACCCAAATTTTCATCCTTACTTTGCTACAAAATTTCGAGGTGCACAAGAATGCACTGTTGAGGGTGCTGAGTGAAGCATATGTGCCAATCTAAATGACCGGTGGAGAAATTGCTAACATGGTAGGACATGTATTGGAAAGTCACAAGATCACTTTTCATGAAAATGAACTGCCACCTGAAGGGTTGGGTCACAACAAGGCATTGCACATCACCATGGCAACGCGAAGACAATTTTATCACAAGAATCCTGATCGATGGAGTGTCCAGCCTCAACATTTGTCCGCTAGTAACACTCATGACATTGGGTAAGAGACTGCACGAGATAAAGCATGGTGCCATAAATATGAAAGCCTTTGATTGTTCCCAAAGGTCCACTATTGAGGATATTATTCTGTATTTATAAATGGGGCCAACTTGGTTCAATGTTGGCTTTCAAGTGATAGACGTGCCGACATCTTAAAATCTGTTGTTGGGCCGACTATGGATTCATGTTGCTGGGGCCATAGCATCAATACTACATTAGGCGGTGAAGTTTGAGTGGAATTATCAGGAGGTGATTATTCATGGTGACGGTAGCAATCCTATATACAATCACAAGACCATTTCGGTAATCAAAGGCAGAAGAAAAATAGGTGGGAGACCTATCACCACATCGAGCGAGACAATGTTGTTGACAAAGATAAATGGTGGGACAACAAGATCGAGAGTATATTGAACTGGAGTGGGCACAAACCTGGCAAGGGGCTTGACAAGAACCTCTAAGGAATCACTAAGCCTATAAAACTCAAGAAACATGGCACCATTTTCGGTATGATATATGAGTATACCTAGGAAGATTTCAACAATTGGTCACCACCATAGAGCGGTTCCTACTACCCACTAGAACAACCAATACCGCCTTTGGATCAGACTTTCCAATAGGCCGACATTGTTTATGGGACAGACGAGGAGGAGGCACTTGCTGCAGTAAAGAACTTGTTCTTAAAAGACGATCACATAGATTGTTGTGTTGTGTTCAAGGAGGAGGGGGAGGAAGGTCCTTCAATACAAGCTGTAAGTAGAAGAGTATACCTCAACTACTGGACCATCATAACTACCAGAGCCCGGTAAGTCCCGGGGTGAAAAGGATGAACAAGCATCATGCACTATCTTTTAATTTTACTAGTTATTTTTTTTCTTCTGCACTTTTGATTTCCGCAATAAGATATTCAATGCTCAAAACAGTTATGGAATTTATCAAAGCATTTCAATTTTATTTTTATAAATTAACACACTTATTATTTTCTATCATTATTTTACTTATACATCATTACTATTACTTATCTTGATGAACCAATGATTGTGACATGCAATGAGACAACGCAACAAACATACATAGATTTAAAGGAAGAGTACGTGCAGTAGGAGTCTGGGATCCTTCTCCAGCCTAAGTAGTGACTGGTGCTACAGGAAGCAATCCTGCTCGGGTGACACTCTCCATGAGGCCTACCAATCGGACCAAAGCGTTCTGAAGAACAGGGGTAGCAATAAACCCCTTTGGGACTTGAGCTGGGCCTACCAGAACTAGTGTGTTTGGGGCCGGAACCACCTCATCAGTGTCAACCCGAGGCTCAGCCACTAGTGCTGCTGCTCGGGGCTGAGCTTTGCCGCTACCTCAGCCTCTAGCATGGCTTCGTCCTCTGCCCCTAGTGAGAGCTACCTGGAGCTCGTACTGCTAATCAGTAGATGAGCGAGCGCGTGTTCTTGCCATCCACGAGAGAACAAAGTAGAAATTTAATTAGCATTGAGAAACAGAACCGCACGATAAGAAAGAGAAAATGTGAAACTTTTCCTAACTCTGTAGCCTCTAGGGATAAATAGAGACGTCTCTATACCAATCCCTCAAACTCTACCAAGTTTGTTCGTGAGTTGTGAGACCTATGCAACCTAGCTCTCTGATACCAAATTTATCACGACCCGGATTTCCCACCCTAGGGGGTCGTGATGGTTCCTACTCATAGAAGCTAGGCAAGCCAAATTTAGTTACCTTTCCTTTAACAAACAATCCTTTTAACAATCCTTCAACAATAACGAATAAACAATGAAAAGTCAAGAATAATAAGTAGAAGTCTTAAATTTAAATATCTAAATAAGATACTGAATTCCGACATAATCTCTACCCAAGAACTAGAGTCACATACTCACTAACATCTAAGAAGAACTATATACAAAGTCTGAAAGAAACATAAATCTATTTATCTCGAATACAATGAGATGACTGTCTAATGTAAGGATAGAGGAGACGCTGAGCCTGCGGACGCCTGCAAGGCTACCTCGGTGCCTCGATGGATTGAAGGCATGCTCTCGTGATAGTACTACTGCTGCTACTCAATACCAGGACCTGTGCAAAAATTTACAGAGTGTAGCATCAGCACAACAAACCCCATGTGCTGGTTAGTGCCGAGCCTAAAATTAATTACTCCTAATTGTAGAATTAAATCCTAAATGCAAATGCGATATATATATATATATATATATATATATATATATATATATATATATATATATATATATATATATATATATATGAGTACAACCGAAAATAGCAAGAACGTATCAATTTAAGCTAGGGAAGGGAGCATGCTTAGGGGTAAATGTTAGAAAAAATTATTAGGAATAATGGTACATACATCTCAGTTTAACTTCTAGCAATAATGAAAAGACAAGGCAACTTTTACATTCAAATCATCTTGTTGCAGGTGTGCAACCCGAACCCAGCTCTCAACATCTCGTGGTAGGCATACCACCCGCTCCCATTTCAATATCACTTGTGGTAGGCGTACCACCCGCTCCCTTTTCAATATCACTTATGATAGGCGTACCACCCGCTCCCTTTTTAATATCACTTGTGGTAGGCGTACCACCCGCTCCCTTTTCAATATTGTTGTTGTAAGCGTACCACCCGCTCTCTTTACTCTCAACACAACACAAAATACGAGCCCGACAAGGGAACGATCAATTTAATACTATTCATGGCAAGGGAACAATAAATTTAATCCTCTTCCCGGCAAGGGAACAATAACAATAAGTCAAACATCCCGATAAGCGAGAGTCAGCCATAACCAATCCTATTCAACTTCTTCTTAACACCAATAATACCAATATTCAGTCAAAATTTTCATAGGATCAGCAAGAGTATACAATTATCAAATTAAGACTCACGGTCATACTCGACACCGATGGATGGATACTCATTACCATACCCATACGTCGTAGTCCACACAAAACAAGTAGCAATTATGACTCGACCCCTAATCCCTCAAGCTAGGGTTAAACCAAGCACTTACCTCAACTTTCACGACCAAATCAATCCACAATGACCGCTTTCACTTTCGAATTCGCCTCTAACTCAATCAAATCTATACAATAAGCACTTCATAATGTCAAAATAGGCTAAACAAATCAAACCGAATGCCTACATATAGTTTTTTTGCTTTCTTCCCAAAAATTCCAAAATTGCCCCCGGGCCGCTTTGCCAAAATACAAGGTTCGGACCAAAATTAAATCCTCCGTTTACCCACAAGCCTGAATATATAATTTATTTTCAAATTTGACACGAAAACGAGGTTTAAATCAAGAAAAAGTAATAAAACCCTAACTTTATGAATTTTCCCCAATCTAAACCCTAGATTACATGATTTAAGCCTAGGAGTTTGATTAATAATGATGGAAAATGAAGAAAACAAGTTGGAATTTACTAACCCAAATGGTCTTGAAGAAAGGAGGATTCAATGGACGTCTAAGTGCTTGTAGAAGAAAGGAGTTCTTGTATTTTTTATGGAATCACGTAGCTACTATTTCTGAAAATTAACATTTAGCTGGGCAAAATTTTCCCTTCGCGTTCGCGGGAAAGGAGCCGCGTTCACGAAAGATTGACTTAAATGAACATCGCATTCGTGATTGGGGAGGATGCGAACATGAAGAGAAAAGTGCTAGGGTCTAGGATTTAAGTCTATGCGAACGCGTGAAGGCCTACACGAACGTGATGAAAAAGGCTGCAAGGCTACGTGTTCGCGAACCTTTGAATGCAAATGTGAAGAGGAAATTACTGGGGTGTCAAATTTGGCTTACGCGAACGCGAGATACTGTACGCGAACGCGATAAAGGAAATTCTGGTGCTTCGCGAACACGGGAGAGAGAATGCGTTCGCGAAAAAGGAAATGACTAGGCACCTGTTGTAGATTTTTCTACAATTTTTTCTAAGTTCAATAACACCCCGAAAATACTCCCGAGCTCTTGAGTCTCCTAACAAAATACGTACACTAATTTAACAACACCCAACGAACTTAACCATGTGATCAAATCGCCAAAATAATATAAAAAGAAGGAAACAACCCTCAAAATCACTAGTTTTTCTTCATACTTCATAAACTTTTAAGTTTAGAGGTTTAAGTCCGAAACACGTCAAACGACGTCCGATTTCAATCAAACTTCACAAAATATCTTAAAACACATATAGGACTTGTACCGGAACCAAAATACGGGCCCGATACCAACACGTTCTGATAAATTTTCATTTCAAGTTTCCTTAATAATTTCAGAAAAATAATTTCCTTTAAAAATTTATTTCTCGGGCTTGGGACCTCGGATTTTGATTCCGGGTGTACACCCAAGTCTCATATTTTTCTACGGACCCTTTGGGACCGTCAAATCATGGGTGTGGGTCCATTTACTTAAAATATATACCAAAGTTAACTTTACTCATTTTAATACCAAATTTAAGCATTTTTCATAAACTTTCGCATACGAGCTTTCCGGCTACTCGCCCGAACTGTGCATGCAAATCGAGGTAACTAAAAATGAGGTTTTCAAGACCTCGGAAGCACAGAAAGAGAGAGAAAACAGGTGATGGCCCTTTGTGTCGTCACACCTGTCTTTTTGTTCTTCTTGTTCTTCTTCTTCGCTTGTTCGAGTTTCAATATGAAATTCAGCCTAAACCAACTCTAATCTTCAACAAAACTCCTCAAAATTAAAATATAAACTCTAAAACATATTCTCAATTATTTGCAACAACACCCAATCCAAAAAAATAATACTTTTTGAAAGCCCAAATCCGAATTAAAAGCTTCATTGCTTTTTAATGGCTGTCAATGGTGGAATTGCTGCTCTCTTTTCCTTTGCTTTATATTACTGAAATTTGGGATTGAGAGATAGAGAGAGACATAAAGAGAATTCTCAATTCTAAACAACAACATCCAATCCAAACAATCAATGTCTTTCGAAAATCCGAATTTAAATTCAAAGCTTCAAAACTTTGTAATGGTTGTCAATGGTGAAGGGGTTACAGATTTTCGCTGGTTTTAGAAAAGAAAATAGTGGGTGGTTGAAGAGGAAATCGTGGGGTGTGGTTTGATACTTGGGTAAGGGGGTGGGATTTGGAGAGAAAAACTTGGGGGAGTGGGATTACACGATAGAGTTAAATTAGGAAACTAACTAATACCATTAAAACACCTAAAATGTATATAAATGGTAATTAGGTATATAAAAGGTAAATATATTAAAAGTTAAGCATAACCGGTAATATAGTTTACTATATGAGATAGGAATATAAAAATCTCTATACAAAAGAGTAAAAATGATATATATATATATATATATATATATATATATATATATATATATATATATTCATTATATTTTTGTGTCATCTATAGTACTCTTGTTATATGGGTCATTATCCCGGCACTACATGTTAAGGAAGCTCCAACCTGAAATATAACAAAGGATAATTTTTGAAAATTTAGACATTTTCTTTGAATTGTTTAGACACGTGAAAACCATTCAGACCAAGTTGGAGCCCCGTTAAAGTCATGAGCGAATACAAGGGCTTGTTCATTTACCTTCAGGTTGCACACATTTCTTATCTATTGGAATAGAAGTAAACAGAGTCGACGTTCTTCACGTACTTTTCCCTTATATTTCCCACTTGAGTACGAGAGTATAAAGAAGTATAAGTCAATATCTGAGACTGAGTCATGATTTCATAAAATCAAAGAGCTAGCACGTTTACAAGACTAAGAGGGTTGCATGCGAGGGGACCATTTTATTTCAACTATCTAAGTCTTCTAAAATACTTACTTGTCTGGACTGCCATTTATGACAAATTGGAGCTTATTTCTACTCAAGTTAATGATTTCTGTTCGTGAAAATTCATCTTTTCCGCAATTAATTTATATTAAAATATGAGAATTTAATTAAACTCATTGCATTCAGTTGGATCTATATAACACATATGTAAAACAAATCAAAATGTTATAGTATGTAATAAGATCTCATTTTATTCATAATCTTTGGTCATGCTTACTGTCATGGGAGGCTTTTCAGCTATGTCCCGTGACCCCTTGGGCGTGCCCCGTGGCGTCCTAGCAAGCCTCCCAATGCCTAGCGCTACGGACGGCCCCGTGGTCTTGGCCGCACCAAGTGACAAGCGTGCAGGTGCCTCTATCGCCCTACCGATATCCCTCGCCAGCGCCCAACCACAGACAGATTCTAACAAAGCCGCGTGCGCAGACAACGCTACGCGAGCAGACCCTGATGCCAAAGACGCTGCTGCTGACAAAGGACACGTTCCTGGTTTTTAGAAAATTAAGTCATTTCCATTGTAAATATAGAGTAGTATTATTTCATGCACTTACATTTTGATTCTCCAGTTTTTTCAAGTCTAGTCGTGCAGCTTTGGTTTATTTTTTAAAGCATTATTAGGGGAGATCAAGCAATCAAAACTTTCTAGCAAGCAGGCAATTCTCTGTACTAGTGTCTTTTCCCTCAACACCGTGTTGCTTTTGTGTAATAGCTTTCATTAATGCATTCCAGCTTTCTTTAAATATCAATTCTCATTTCTGTTCTCTCAATTGCTCTTGACATTAGTTTTCCGTATGGCACTGACAATCTAGTCTAGCATACGGCGGGGACCTCAGTTGGTGGACTGCAGTTGCACCAACATCAGTTTCTTAGCCTTACGTCGCCATTCCAAATAATCTCAGGAAGGCACTGCGTAACAGTAGGAATCAGAGCCTAGGCTCGGCATCGGACGAGGGAACGTATTGGCATTACTACTATTTCTGACAATGGTTAATCATGGGAACCGCATTGCGGCTCTCGAAGGGACGGTTGAGGTATTGCGGCCTATTATGGATACGGTGCCTGAATTAAGAACTAGCCTACTGCAAAGGTTGGACGACCTAGACCGCAGGGTGCTTCAAGTCGAAGTTGAAGTTGAAAACATCAGTCGTGACTCTGAGGGAGACCGGCAGACGGCAGCCACAGAGGCAGCCAAAATTTTTGATAAATTCGAGGGGCTCCAGCATGAGCGCACTAAGAATTCAGCCCACATGGTACAATAGGCAGAGAAGGTTACTGCCATGCAAGAAACTATTGACAAAGCAGACCAGCTTAATGTTGTCAACACTGTTTTACAGGGCCTACTCCGAGAAGGTGGAAACCAAATTTGAGGTATTGTGAACTCCGCTTCCGCGACAAAGAAACTGAAAATTCCTGAGCCAAAGTAATACAGTGGGGCTAGGAATGCCAAGGAAGTGGAAAACTTTATCTTTGATGTCGAACATTATTTTGATGTTGCTGGGATTTGGAGGAAGCTAAGAAGGTAGCAGCTAGTGCCATGTATCTTCAGGGTGATGCTAAACTCTGGTGGCGGCTAAAGTATGAAGCCATTAAGGCCGGTGAAGATGCTCTCGAGACATGGGCGGAACTGAAGGCAGTCATACGCCTGCAGTTCTTCCCTGAGAATGTTGAATACAATGCCTGGAGAAAACTACGGGAGCTCCGCCAGACAAAATCAGTGTGGGACTACGTGCGAGAATTCTCCACACTCATGCTAAGCATATGCAACATGGGGGACAAGAACAAAACTCTACATTTTCATGGAAGGGTTGAAACCTTATGCCTGTGTGGAGCTACAGAGATAAAGGGTAGATTTCCTTCCCAAGGCAATCAAAGTAGCTGAATGTCTTGGGGACTATCATATGGAAGCTCGGAAGGACAGGCCTCAGCCACCTACCCGAGTTGGTTTCAAAGGGGGCCAGCCTAGCAATGGTTGTCCTAGAAAGAGTGGGGGAGATCGGAACTCAAACAAATCCAGAGCTCCTTCCTCAAGAAGCAACATTGCGGCTTCAAACAATAATGACCGGGGAAAAAAAGCCCCCTTTAGGATGCCATCATTGCGGCGGACCACATTGGAACAATAAATGCCCACATGCGTAGACAAATTCCTATCAGGCTATTGATGATGGGACGGAGGACGATTTAGACAATGAGGATTAGACTGAACCAATAGGTGCTTTCAATGCAATTGTTGGTTCCATTTCTGAGGCATTAGCGGAGATCAGTGCTGTGATCCGTAAGAAGAAGGACCCAGGTCCAGTCACAAAGAAAGGGGAAAAAAAGGCGAATGAAGTGACTCTTCCTAAACAAGAGAGGACCTTAATGTTCATTTAGATGAAGGGGAATGGCAAGCCCATCCGGGCTATGATAGACACGGGTGTTAGCCACAACTACTTAGCCTCAACTCAGAGGGAGCACCTTGGACTAGTTGTAGGGAAATTTAAAGGCATTTTAAAGGCTTTCAACTCACCTCCCCAACCGGTGGGTGGAATAGCCAAAGAAGTACCGGTGAAGCTTGGCCCATATGAAGGAAAATTCAACCTGCGAGTGGTGATCATAGATAACTTTGAGCTGATTGTTGGACTAGAATTCCTAAGGAAAACCAACACCATGCTTGTACTATTTCCAGACATGCTACTAATGATGGGAACCAACGGGGCCAAGACCTGCATCATCCCGTACCTTCCCATGAAGATGGCCGTTAAGAATATCTCGGCCTTGTAGCTAAAGAAGGGGGTTAAAAGGAATGAGCCTACATTCCTGGCAACCCTCTGCATTGAAGATATAGAACGCCCCTCCGGTTCCTTTCCTAAATAAGTGAAGGAGTTACTACTAGAGTTTGAAGATGTTATGCCACAAGACATGCCAAAATGGCTCCCTCCAAGGCGCACTGTTGACCATGAAATTGACTTGGTGCCGGGTGCGAAGCCACCTGCCTCGGTGCCCTACAAAATGTCACAACCGAATCTCACCGAGCTACGGAGATGATTGACGGAAATTCTAGATACATGGATTATTGTACCCTCAAAGTTCCCATATGGGTCCCCTGTTCTATTCCAAAAGAAACATGATGGCAGCCTGCGACTTTGTGTGGATTATCGAGCTCTAAACAAAATCACAGTGAAGAACAAGTACCCTATTCCTTTGATGATAAACTTGTTCGACATACTGGGTAGTGCGATGGTGTTCACCAAGATAGACCTCAAGATAGGTTATTGGCAAGTTCGAATCGTAGAAGGTGATGAGCACAAGACGACCTGTGTAATAAGATATGGGTCATACGACTTCCTGGTCATGTTGTTCGGCTTGACTAATGCTCCGACCGCATTTTGCACTATGATGAATCAAGTCTTCCGGGAGTACATTGATGAATTTTTGGTGGTCTACTTGGATGACAATGTGGTGTATAGCCAAACATTGGAAGAACACCTATTGCATTTCCGGAAGGTCCTAGCTCATTTGTGGGAGCATGAACTATATGCCAAGCTGTCCAAATGCTCCTTTGCTCAAAATCAAATTGACTTACTTGGACATGTCATTGAGGAAGAACACATCAAGATGGACCAACAGATGATTTAGGCCATCATAGACTGGCCGTTGCCAAAGGATGTCCATGCCTTGAGGGCGTTCCTTGGCCTATGCAACTTCTACCCGCGGTTTGTGAAGAACTACTCCTTTATTGCAATTCCATTGACAAAACTCCTCAAGAAGGTCACACCTTGGGACTGAGGACCAAGGAGAGTGGAGGCCTTCAATGCATTAAAGGCGGCTATGTCTAGTAGCCCTATCTTGGCTCTCCCTGATTTGGCCAAGCCGTTCGAGGTACAAGCGGATGCATCTAAATACGCTCTTGGTGGGGTCTTGATGCAAGAAGGGTACCCCATAGCGTATGAGAGTCGAAAGCTGAAGGATGCAGAGTGGTGCTATGCTGCCCATGAGAAAGAATTATTGGCTATCGTCCATTATTTGCGCCTTTTAAGGCACTATCTGCTGAGAACCCCGTTCATGGTCAAGACAGACAACACATCAGTTAGCCATTTCATGACCCAGCCAAAGCTGAATGGTCGACAGGCTAGGTAGCAGGAACTCCTAGCTAAATTCCACTTCAACCTGGAGTATCGTAGTGGAAAGACCAATCATGTTGCTGATGCACTCAATCGGAGAGCCGACCTAGCATCGGTGCCTACTCGCCAACCTAAGTGGGAGCAAAATAGCCACCTCCATCAAGTACTAGATAAGGGATCTGCTCACAAAGGATCCCGCTGCTCAGTATTTGGTCAATTTGGTAGGACAAGGCAATACTCGCCAGTTCTACGTGGAAGATGGTTTTCTAAAAGTCAAAGGGAATCGGCTTTATATTCCGAAAGGAGGAGATCTATGGAGGACTCTTCTTGTGGAATGTCATGATACTCTGTGGGCTGGCCATCCCGGGGAATAATGCACCATGGCGTTGCTTCATCGTGCTTATTATTGGCTTCAAATGGCCGGTATTTTCGCTCAATATGTGAAGACTTGTCTAGTATGCCATAAGGACAAGTCAGACCGCTTGACACAAGCGAGACTCTTGGAACCTATAGCTGTTCCAAAGAGACCTTGCGAAAGTGTTTCTCTGGATTTCATCACTGGATTGCCCAAGGTCATAGATCCCACAACTATTTGCTAGACCGATTTTCCAAGTATACCACCTTTATTGCAGCTCCACAATATATTTCAGCAGAAGATACAGCTCGACTCTTCTTCTCTCATGTCGTCAAATATTGGGGTCTACTCAAAGACATTGTTAGTGATCGTGACGCACGCTTTACCAGCAATTTTTGGACCCAATGTTTTATGTTCCTTGGGTCAAAACTGAGTCACAGCTCAAGTTTTCACCCGCAATCTGATGGCCAGATGGAGCAGTTCAATGATATGTTGGAGGAATATCTCCGCCACTTTGTAACCAGATCGCAGAAGAATTGGGTGAAGCTTCTGGATGCTGCTCAACTGTGTTTCAATTCATAAAAAAGCTCTAGTACAAACAAAAGTGCTTTTGAAATTGTTACCGGACAGAAACCGCTACTCCCACACAGTGTGTGACGACCCAAATGGTCATCACCTATTTTTTTTAATTGTTCCGTACTTCCAAGGCCTTGGAAACCTTATTTTATATTGCCTCAATTTATGTGCATAGTCCGGTCACGTAGCCAGAAAATTTTTATGATGAAATATGTGAATTCTGTGAAAAATTTGAAGTATTTTGGTATTAATATGATAATTGTTGACTTTGGTCAACATTTTTGGTAAACAGACCCGGACCCTATATCGGATTGTCCCGGAAGGTCCGTAGAAAAATATGGGACTCGGGAATGTGCCCGAAGTTGAAATCTGAGGTCTAGAACCGAGTAAAAGAATTTTTTTGTTAAATTGTTTTTCTGAAATTATTAAAGGAAAATACTAATTAAAATTGATTAAAAGACCATGGTATCGGGATCGTATTTTGATTCCAATACACGGTACAAGTCTTATATGTTGTTTAAGCGCTGCCTGTAAAGTTTGGTCGAAAACGGACGTCGTTTGACGTATTTCAGATAGGTTTGGGTTGCGTTGTGATCGTTTTTTATATGCTTCGACATCGTTTGTTCATGCATAAATGATATCATATTGAACAAATGAGCTCCTATTACTGTTTTAAATGAAGCATTAGATCCGTATCGTAATTACGGACCTGTAGCAAAAAGAATCATCGAATTTGGACATCGTATGAGGATTTGATGGCCATTTTACTATGGTTGCCCAGATTTTCAGGTTAATGACGAAATTGCCCCCGACGGCATATTAAAAAGATGCACTATTTGCAAATCTTAAAACCTACATATCTCCTTTATTATAAGGTCAAATTGAGTGATTCAAAAGCCTAAGTTCATAAGAATTTTACAAGGAATACATTGAGAGCAGTAAAACGCGTGAACAGTATATCTATAATGAGCAGGTTGAGTTTTCTTCCAATTTTTGAACCGGAAGAAGCTTCTGAGGCAAGTTTTAAGAGAGAATCAGTAGGTATCACAGAGGTAAGTTATTAAATTATTAAAACTCATTTATGGGTGATTATAAACCGCAATCCCATTCTGTAATTCATGAAAACAATAGAAAAATAGGATTTTGGGGCCTGGAATTATGAGATCTTTAGGTATCGATTTGAGGGTGAAACGGACTCCGATTTTGGTGTTCTTTATATGTACGGACTCATGGCTAGACGAGAAATCCGTTGGTATAATTTTGGAAATTTTTTGACCAAGCGGGCCCGAGGTCGGTTTTATAATTTTTGGACAGCATGTTAAAAATACTTTAATTAGGCAATTGGGATGGTTTGTTGGGTAGAATTTATGATATTAAATAAATTGTGTATAGATATGATTGATATGGAGCCAAATTTGAAAGGAAAAGCTTTGCTTGAGGATTGAGTGGACTACAAGCCGTCGAGGTAAGTGTCTGATCTATCCTAGCTTGAGGAATATGATTAGAGTACAATAACTTGCTAATTACTAAATGATCGAGTACGGTGTATAGGCGTGATGACGATCATCTATACACCACAGTCTAGCATGACCGTGGGTCTTTGTTTGTACATGATTGTGAGATAATTTGGAACTCTTCTTAGCTAAATTATAAATTGCTACAAATGTGAAGAGTTTGAGAATGAGCTATGAAAAAATAAATGTTTTGGAGCGTTGGCTCGAATGATAATTACTATTGAGTAAGAAGATGAAAGTATTGAATGGAATTATGATTAATCCCTTGCTGGGACCTTGTTGAAAGTTATTGTTGTTAATCCCTTGTCGTAACCTATATTGATAACTTTGACAATTTTGACAACTTTGTGTGTTTTGGTATAAATCGGGTTATTTCGATTGGGTTATGTCTAATTGACCTATATTGATGTATTCTCATTGATTTTGAGCAGATTTGGCATCCGAGGAGATTGATTTGCGAGGCAAGCGCAAAGCGATCTAGGACTTCTACCGGTTCGAGGTGGGTGGTAGTACTAAATGATGTACTGAGGGTTTGAAACCCCGTACTTGCACTATATAATGCTATGCTGAGATGAAACCGCATCGTGTGACGAGCGTGCTGGCATTGTGACTGGAAATTTCGACTTGGTCCTTCCCGATTGATAGTCTTACTGTGCATTATGACTGAGATTGAGCTTATAACTATATAATTGGGCTTGTAGCCATGTTTGGGGCCTTGTGCCGATTTGTAGAGTATTAGGGAAGCCTGTAGAACTAGGTTACCCTTATATCATGCGAGATGCATACACTCAGCCACAATTATAGCTGTATAGAATATCATGAGCCAGTACTAGATGTGTACTTTGAGAGAGGCTACCTAGGATGAGATTCCCTGTTCTAGCTGAGTGGGCCTGAGAGACCAAGTCTATATTGACTGAGATAGGTTCGAGGACTCACTATGAGATATATATATATATATATATATATATATATATATATATATATATATATATATATATATATATATATATATATCGGGTTGCACGCCGCAATACTATATGTATTGGATCGGACTCTGCACGCCGCACTAATATACATATGGACCGGACTGCACGCCGCAGTACTATGGCGCTTGGGCTGTAGGAGCCCCTTCGGAGTCCGCACACATTCCTAGTGAGCGCTACTACATAATGTTGGATCGGTCTGCACAAGCCGGTGTGTGTATATATATATATATATATATATATATATATATATCGCACTTGCATCGCAGTAATATATGTGTGGA
This sequence comes from Nicotiana noctiflora, assembly GCA_032618575.1. Taxonomy (NCBI): domain Eukaryota; kingdom Viridiplantae; phylum Streptophyta; class Magnoliopsida; order Solanales; family Solanaceae; genus Nicotiana; species Nicotiana noctiflora. The sequence goes on along the minus strand of JASVEL010006853.1, from coordinate 63,949 downwards.
TCGAACTGCGCGCCGCAATTTCATAGCGCTTGGGCCGAGGGAGCCCCTCCACAGTCTGTATACACCCCAGTGAGCGCCGTCGACACTAAATGGAGCGGGCTGCACGCCGCAACATTATATATATATATATATATATATATATATATATATATATATATATATATATATATATATATATATATTAGAGCGGGCTGCACGCCGCAGCAGTATGAGTGAGGACTAGGTCAGTGTGAGACCATGTTGATATTGATGTGGACTGGAAATGGGGATATCCACTGTAGAGATAACTTACCTGTGAGGTTACCCTTAGAACTGTTTAGTGATAGTACATATGTTCTTACTTTCAGTTGTTTTTTATTATTATTACTCATTGAGTTGAAATATACTCACCCCACTCGCCTGCACCTTTTGTGCAGATACACAGGTTCAGGAGGGCAGTTGAGCTATCGCAGCTACTTTGTTATTACCATTCTGAGGAGACTTCGAGGTAGCTGCCGGCGTTCGCAGGACCTGATCTCTTCCTCTTTATCATCTTGTTGTTTTCATTCTGCCTAGACTTGATTGTGTAGGATATCTCATTTGTAGAGGCTCAGACTAAGTGAGATGATTGATATCGCAAATGACTCAATTTCAACAGAAATTGACCTAATCAAGCAAATCCTGACTTCAAGGAAAATTACTGGAAAAATTGGAAGGAGTAGAGAAAAGAAAAAGAGAAAAGGAAGCTATGAACCAGTAATCTTACTCTCCTGAAGCTGTTGAGTTACTTGATCTAGCCTTGAAGCTCTGATACCATGTTGAGCTAGACAGTCATGGCAGTAGAAGAAGAAAGTCGGTGAAGGAGAAATGAGAGCTTCATTCTCTATATTGAAAAGAAACTATTCTATCTGATTTACATACCTATTGTATACATAAATACCTTCTATTTATACTATTTACTAACGAATTAACTACACAGTAGTAACTTAACCATTAGACTGTACATCTGTTTCTTCTACAAGTGTGTTAGTCATTTTTCTTTACCCGTCCTATATTAGGGTGTCACATTATGACCAGGGTGGATTTTGGGAGGGAGGTGGGGAGGGAAAGGGGTTTATCCGAACCTCCTTCGACGGAAATTATACTGCGCATATAAATCAAAATCTATTTTGTACCTCAATATTTTATATTTTGAATGTCCTTGATGCAACCCAAACATAAAGCTCAACGATCAAAGGGGTTCACAACCTTTTTCAGGTCGCTGGGTCAATTTTCAATAGCCAGAATTACATACTCTCAAAAAAAAATTAATCTAAAAATTTATGACATCATTTAAGTAATATATCGATTCCTAGTTGTTTCTTATCTTTAACAGCGAATTAGCAAATAATCACACCAACCCACTATGCCGATTTGGCTTTGGGAACCCCCGGAAATTCCGAACCTCAGACAACTATCAATTACTCCCTCCAGTCCACTTTAATTGATCTTTTAAATACTTAAAAGTCCATCTTCAAAACATTAAAGAGAAATCTTTAATATTTTAATTGAGAATCTCTTTATATTATATAAGAGCTTTTTCAAGTTATCTTTTTTTTGGGGGAGCATTTCCAACCTTTGTTCTGCGAAAAAAATTAAAGGGTTTTTCCGAAACAATATGAAGTACCAACTATTGCCTGCAGAGGTTGAAAAAAATAAAATTGGTATATAGACAAAGGCAGTTTCTCTAATCTGCTTAGTTCAGTAGAAACCGTAATTTCCTAAAGATGTTCTATTCATTGAAAAGTTGGAAAAAGCTTTAATTTTTTACTGTATAACCTATGGACATCACATGATTAAGGGATACTGGTTGACGTGAAATAATGAGAGGTGGAGCCATGATTTAAAAGTTATGGGTTTGGAAATTTTAATCTTTTTAAGTTATTGGAAACTAAATGAATAATTTATATATTCAATTAATTTTTAAAGATAAAAATAAAGTTGAACTAAAGTTATTGGGTTCGATCGAACCTGCAGCAAACATGCCGGTTACGCCACTGAATGTGGCTAGTTGAACCTATGCAATAATTAATTGGTTAATACTATTTTATATTTCTAATAGCTAGTAGGTCCATAATATACAACTAAAGACCTTTTAAAAAAAATACTCCACTTAGACAACAGAAAAAAACCTTGAATTTGTTGGGTTGGGAATGCAACTATTTATCTTTTCTTTTACCTTATCTGGAATGGAACAACTAATATATGTCATAGTTGTATTTATGATTTAGTTCAGATATAATTTTCTTATAACAAGTTTCTATAGATTAATTAGTTACTTTTGGAAAATGAAAACATCCTTTCTACAAATTGTCATACAATGTGCTAAATCCACAATACGTCAACACTATTTATATATGAACTAAATCACAAATAAATATATACAATAATAATTTGATTCTTCACCGTCATTGTAAATAGGAGAGACTGGAATTTAATTCTTCGTTTTCCACAGCTGTTGCTCGTACCAAGTAGTCCAAAGTATTTGGCTGTGGTCTAACATGTGAAATAACTTAAATTTTTTTAAAAGAGTGAATTTTTACAGCAGCTCTTGTCAATTAAAGGTAATATTTTTCAATTAACGCCGTCTTTTGTTGTTTAACATCACTAATCAATAATCATAGACATAAACATAACCGTGGCGGTCGTAATAATATATATTTAACAATTGAAGAAGTCTTTAATTAAAATTTTAACGAGGAGATATATTCAAACATCTTTATAATAATTTTGTTCGTTCGGATATTTTTTTTGCTGCTAAAGTAAAATACTGTTATAAAAAATATATATTGTTAAATAATACAAAAAATTGATTAAAAAAAACTTGATCATTATAATGAAGTGCTGTTATAAAAGATTGATATCGTACTCTTCAACTTTTTAAAAGAATGATTATAAAACTTACCGTTCTTCCACAAGCCTTTGGAATATTATCATTGTACTAAGAAATTCAACACAATACCAAAACGTGCAAGCCAATTGGTAGTTTGGTTAATTAAACTTTCTAAATTTCTTGGGGAAAGTTGGTAAAATTAATTAGTGCATGTAATTTTGGTACTATAGAAACGTGTCTCACTATCAACTATGACTGGAAGTTATGAGGATTCATTGCACATAGCTTAGTGCTAGTTTAGTCAATTGATTTGAATTCCACATTTCTAACTTGACCCTTTTGACTGGCAAAATGGACTTTTTCATATTCTTATGATATTTGGTATTTCCTCTTCCTTTAAATTGTAACAGGAAGTTTTAATTTTGTTTTTAAAGGATGAAAAAATACACAATTTTCTCCATACTAGTCGAAATTGAATCCGTTAAAACTTTTGATCCGTTTATATCCTCCCCGTTAGGAAAAGGCATTGTATTTGTCTTTGTCATTAACCGAACTCCAACAAAAAATGGACGAATTTCACGTGCTTAAACTGTAACACGTTAGGCGAATATCAACAAAACACGAGAGTGATATTTGGTATATAAGAAAATAAAAATTAAATTCTAGTGATGCATTTTAGAGCCGTGAGATCCTAGGCCTAAAGAGACAATACTACTTTTTTCTTTCTTTTCCAAAATTTTAGGTAGCGCCTTCGTTTTATATAATCCCAGCAAAAAGAGCACAAAACAGAGGAGGACATTCCACCTGACCTCTGTTCATTACATCCAAAAGACCTTCCTTATAACTGCTAATAGAACAAATACAAAGATAGAGTAGCTTTCTTACCAATATACAAAAGGCAAATATTGAATGTAGATAAGAAAGTCTACCTATGTACGAAAGGTGCTCTCAGAAAATGCTATATAGAAATTACACAGATTCAGTACCAAATTTTCATTCTTCTCTTGTGCCTAAATGTAGTAACTTGTATCTTGTCCATCAAATATGGGCATGTAGCTTGATTGGGAATGCAGACAATATTACAAGTGAACTGAGTTATTACATATAGTATCAGAACTATTTTACGTGTAACTTTAAAAATGGTGAAGCAAACCTCACCTAGGATGCTCAGTCCCCGAGGGGGGAGGGGGGAGGGGGGAGGGGGAGGAAAGTGTATGTGACACCCTAGATAAATCAGGGGAAGATGCACATGGGTGAAAGCTGTGTCTTACCGAAAAAATTAATGTTTTACATTAGAAATATTTTGTAAAAATAAAACAATATATAGTAATGACACCTCTTTTTGGCAGAGAGGACTTCTTGATCCTTTAATCAAGCTCATATTAGGGCTTGTAAATGTTGTAGGTTCGAATTTGGACTTGGACATTATATTATTTGAAGATCTTTGAGCGATTCTTTTTTTTGAAAAAAAAAGTTGTGGCGAAGGAGAATTGAACACCTCCATTTGCAATAGTTTTTAGAGGAAATAACATAATTGTGCAATATTTAAAAAATTAGAGTTGCATTCGCCGAAACATAACAAAAACAGTACGTGGAAGCAATCCATTTCCTTTGAAGAGATTACACGGGTCTTGCATTACTTGCCAACTATTGACATGCATGGTCTAAATATAATTTTTTCTCCCCTATCAAAACTAGGGCGGTTTAAAAGCGAACCAAACTTGTTAACCGAGCAGATGGCTTACTCGCATATTGGTATCAGATATCGAGGTAATGAATTGAGATTTTATAATTAACAACTTAATGGTATAGGGACGGATTACTCAATTCTTTTATCAGATAAATCTTTAACCTATTAAGAATTTTATTTACACTTTTACCCCTCTGTATATAAAAAAGTACTATTGAAACACTGTGGTAGTTGACTCTATTCTTCTGTAGTGATAAAGTCTAATATGGATGTTTTGCCGGCATTATCAAGGCCTAAAAAGAAGATCTTAATATCTTTCTTTCAATGATAATAGCATCTTTCTGCCACGATGTATAGGCATGGTGACGAGTATCTATACATCGTACTTGACAATTATCAAGTTAAATAAGACTCAACTCTTATTCCCTCAAGCTAGGGTTATATCAAACGCTTACTTCGATGTCTTGAATTCCACTCAAACCTCAACTATCGCTTTACCTCATGATTCCACCTCCAATCCACTCAAATCTAGACAAAAATTACTCAATTACTTTAATAAACACTAAATGAATTAATTTGAACGCATAAAAATAAATTTTCCAAAGTTTTACCCAGAAAGTCCAAAAATGCCCTCGGGCCCATGAGTCAAAACCCGAGGTTTGAACCAAAATCCAGTTACCCATTCCCCCACGAGTCCATATCAATGATTAGTTTTAAAATCGGACCTCCAAGGTCCAAATCCCTAATTTTTAGAAAAACTAAGTTCTACCCAAAATCCTCATTTCACCCATGGAAATCCTTGAATTTAAGATGAAAACATGCTTAATGATGTTGAATATTGAAGGAATTGAGTATGTGGAGAAGAAAGATTGCTTGGGAAAATCGCCTATGGGTGTTTGAATATAAAAATGAAGAAATGGGTTAAAACTTCATCTAATTATGAAAAAACGCAAGCCTCAAATGTGGTAATTACGAACTTAGGTTCGCAATTGTGAACATTTTGTTCACATTTGCAAACCCAGGCACGGATGGCAAGTTTTGCATTTGTAAAAATTGCGTAGCATTTGCGATCAGAGAAGAAAAGGAGACCTTTCACATTTGCAAAGGAGAATCACGCAATTGCGAGATTGAGAAGACCTGGGCCATCTTCGTATTTGCGATGGGACGTTCACTTTTGCGAACCAGGTGCGAAACCTGCAAGTCTGAAGTGCATCTGGTGTGATTTCAACTTTTAAAATGCTCTCGTGGCCTATCCAAAACTCTCCCGAGCCCTCGGGGCTCCAAACCAACTATGCATACAATCTCAATAACATCCTAAAGACTTATCCGTGCGATCGAATCACTAACATAACATCATTTACATCGAATCAAGCCTCAAAACTGATGATTTTGTTTGAAATTTTCATAAAGCATCAAATTTTCTTTTTAAGTTCGAAACACATCAAGCGACGTCCAATTTCAACCAAATTTTACAGAAAGCGCTTAAACCACATAAGACTTGTACCGGGCATCAGAATCAAAATACGAGCCCAATACCACAATCTTCTAATCAAATTTTATTTCTAATTTCCTTAATAATTTATGAAAAATAATTTTACAGAAAAATTCATGTCTCAATCTCTAGACCTTGAAATTCGATTACGCGCATATGTCCGAGTCCCATATTTTTCTACGGACCCTCCGGGACCGTCAAAGCACGGGTCCGGGTCCGTTTACCCAAAATATTGATCGAAGTCAAATTTACTTATATTAATATCAAAATTTATTATTTTTCACACAGAAATCATATTTTAGCTTTCCGGCTACGCGATCGAACGGAGCACATAAATTGAGGCAACCTCAAATGAGGTCTAGGCCTGGAAAGCACAGAAATAGTAGGGAAACAAGTGATTACCACTTTGGGTCGTCACACGTAATATATTTGTAAAAATTAGTACTAATCTGTATTAGGCTGTTAGATAGTTGCCCCAATAAGGTTCTTCACTGTAAATGAAGATGTACTTTATTTAGGCCCTCCTCCTATATAAAGGGGACCCTAATTATTTGCAAACATCATCTAATCATTGCCAAAAAATATACTATCTTACTTTCATTGTTCATGAGAATTTTTCTTTAGTTTTATTATTCTTGCTTTATTGTTTTAGGCCGCCTCGAGGACACAAGGCTCAGGGTCGAGACTGACCCATCTATTGGTTTGGTCATGCTTATTTCCTTCATCTATATTATTATTGTTCATACCCAATTTTATATATATATTTTTAATATAAAAAATACTTAAAGAATAGCATGTGCATGCATATATATGCATGTCTAAATATTTATTAATTTTAACTATTTTAAAAATTATTTTATCACCCTATTTTGTCCATAAAAAATGAATAATTATTCTCAAAATTATCATTTTTGGTGATTCACTTATTGAATTTTTATATTTATACTAAAATGTGGGTAGTATAATTTTTGCATATTTTTACCAAGTCATTCAGTATTTTTAAAAGTTAAATTGTATGTAATTATAATATTAGCCTCTTATAGGATTAATTACGTTTATATTCATAAAATCAGGTCTGGTATTTTTTAAACAGTGGAGTATGTGTTAAAAATCATTTTAGTATATATTTCTAGAAATTAATTTACTTTTTTTATAAATTAAATAGGGAAAAATTGGCTATTTCAGTTATATCCAAATTTGGCTTTCAATTGTGGCCAAAATTGGACCAATTCCCAGCCCAATTTTTATTCTTACAACCCAATCACCCAATCTAGACCCTATACACGTTTACCAGACCTAAAAAATCAATCAGATCAGGACCGTTGATCTAAAAGATCAATGGCTAGAATTTGTTCTTACCATTTTAATTCATATGACCCCCCAACCCTAAGCCATTTTCCAAAGACACCGCCTTCAGTTGCTCTCATCTTCTCTTCTCTCTCCAAACTAACCCTATACTCGGTCAATTGACTCCTTCTCCAACCACCCCCTTTCAAACCCCAAGTCTCCAATAGGTGTCTTATCGCCTTGCTCAACATCTCTAAGGTCCTAAAGGGTCCTGGGCCACATCGATTTGGACCTAGGATTTTTTATTCTTTGTTCGAGGCTTCTCTGGTGTGATTTCGGGCAAAATAACACTGTATGTGTTACGATTTGTGAAGTTATGATAGGTTCTTTCAATTTCTATTTGGGTTTCCTTTTAAAACCTTAACTCTTTCCTGAATCTCTCAGAACATTGTTATTTTCATGCTTTAAGCTTGTTTTCTTCTATGTTCTGCTTATTCTCGAGCTTCTTCTGAAATGTCATCTACTTTGAACCGTTTTTACTTTCTTTGAAAAAGTAGGGTTTCTCGGAGTTCTTTTATGCATGTTTCAATCGATATCTTTATGATTAAATCTTGTCCTTGTTTATTTTGACCGATTCTATACTCCTAGTAATTTTTAACTCGACTCTGCTAGAACCCCTAATTTCAAAAGATTTTCTTCGCTCTGGTTATATGTGTTAGCATGAATTATTTACTTTGGTTCTATGTGTTAACATGTTTTCTTCACTTCGATCATGTGTGTTAGCCTGGCTTTCTTTGCCTTGATTATGTGTGCTAGCCTGTTTACCTGATTCTTGTTAATGTCTCGCAGTCACCATGCTTCGAATATGTTCTGATGAATCTTAGCCTACTCATACTACCTCTAAATTAATTGTGTTTGCTCATCTCTTGTTTCTTTCTGTCTATATGGCTGACTTTGTTTGCTACTCTTGTTCATTCGCCTCTATTTATATGTTGAGAATACAGAATCGTGACTTCCCATGATTGATTCTGATTTTCCTTGATTGTTGGTAATTGAAAGATTTTCTTTCAAAGCCCCAGAATTCTACTCGCCTGTTTTAATTAACTGATTTTGTTACCTTATTTTCTATGGTACTTTGTTCTCTTGAGCATTCCCTTAGTTGAATTATTCTTAGTTTTTTCCTAATTGGCTACTCTATGCATACTGAACCTTGATTCCTTTCTTATTTAATCCTGCATTGATTTTTCTTCTTGCCTTATAAGGGAATATTTCGTTGATTCTCTAATTGATTGAATATGGGTTCTTAAATTAATATTCTACCATAATTTTTACCTTATGTCACGACCTACTTTCAACTATAAATACGCTAAATTTGCACAAACAGCACGTGCATTTTTAGTTTTGAACTCACACTTACACTCAAAACACTCTCACTTGCTTTACTCTTGTATTGTGGCATATTTAGCTGGCTGAAAGCTAAAGCTATATTTTGAATTCCTGCTACCTTTCTTCACTGTATTTTTCTCCTTTGACTGGTATGTTCTAATTAAGTTTTCAGCACCAACAACAACATGGTTACTTAATGTTCTTGCATTCTTGTCTGCCTACTATTTGTATCTATTTCAGCACTTTTATTTAGCATACGATAATTTCTTCTCTTCTATTCTGAATCAATGTATTATGAATCCTAAATCCCTACCCCAATTTGTTTGACACTTATTGTTTGTTTGGGACATGACAACATCAAATATTGTTGAACATGATTTAAACTTGGTCCTCCTAGGATCATAACCTTTACGTTGCCCTTATATGTTGTGTGTTATGGTTGATTTACAATCATGACAATACCCCTATTACTATGTATACCCAGAATTGACTCATGCCTAAGTATATATGTCATTGCAATGGATTCTCAATCTCCTACCCTCTTTGGTGTGAAATTATCAACTCTTTAAAGTATTAATGATTGTCTCCCATCACCGTTTCCCTTTTCATTGTTCCCTCAGCATTTAAAACTTAGTTTTTGTGCACTTCCACTCTCTTTTAGACATAAGTTCTGCCCCCTTATGTAGGCCTAGTCTTGGGACCCATGAGCTCCCTCTGAACTTGGACACATAAGGGCTGTCATTTTCATATTGCACTTATCCCTCTTTTGGTGATGTAATTTGGGAGTAAACGCTACTCGGGGTCCTATTGAGGCTCTTAGGGAACTCTGACATACTCAAGTTTGAGAAGGCTTTGAAGCAATGGCATCTTAAGGTTGTTATTCCATAGCTCAGGGATGAACCAATGCAAGAATCGGGCCTCCTCTAGTTGTATTTTTATGTAATTTATTATTCCAGGTTTGTAAATAATTTATAATGAACATCTGGGATTGGATAATGAAAAGGGTTGGGTATTTATACATGTCAAGGGTTGAAACCATGTCTATCAGACTATTTTAAATTTTTGCACGTTCAAACAACATTTAGAAACCATACATATAGGACTATTTTAATTTCTGCATATTCAAAAACCATGCCTATAGGGTATTTTAATTCTGCAAGCTGCAATTAGAAACCATGTCTATAGGACTTCTTGTTCAACTTCACATATAGAAATCATGCCTATAGGAGTTCATAAGTAAAATCTTTTTTGTTTCTACTCACATGCAATGTTAAATATCACGCCTATAATGACCAAAAATCAGTAACACATACTCCCTCTGTTTCAATTTATGTGAACCTATTTCCTTTTTAGTCCGTGCCAAAAAGAATGACCACTTTCCTTATTTGGAAACAATTTACCTTTATGTAATGATTTATAGCCACACAAAATAAAGGTGCCTCATTTTACACCACAAGATCAAAAGTCTTCTCTCTTTTCTTAAATTCCGTACCCAATCAAATGGGTTCACATAAATTGAAACGGAGGGAGTAAAAAGTATGCCTACAGGGATTCTTAAATAACTCCGACTCGCTTCATTCCCACTCAATATTACATATTATGTAATATTTAATATAAATTTTACCATAATATAATATGTATTTAATTATCTTGTATTTCAATGATTTCACTTTTATTTGATATAAATATATATAAATATATATATATATATATATATATATATATATATATATATGTAATATAATTGTATATTAAATGGTTATATAAGAAAGGAATATAATTATATGCGCTGAATATGTAAGAAAGAAAAAATGATAGAATTTCTTTAATAGAAATAAGAAGATAAAATTTAAATAAAAGATAATAATATGATATTGAAGAGATGGAAGAATATAAAATAAAATATTTTTTTTAAGTAAAAAAAGGAGTAATGATTAAAGTAACTTACTCTATTGTGGAGGAGAAAATGGAGGCAAGGGTTGGAAATTGGCTTCGTACTCCCATGTATAATTCCCATTTTTTCGTTTATTTACTTTTGAATAGTTTCCACACATTCTAATATTTTTTTTCAATAGTCATTGCAAAATTACTGAATTTATGAGTAATTTATATTTTCACTTCACAAAAGAAAAAAAAAGGACAATATTGAAAATTACTATACTTCCCCTTTATTTTGTAAAAAATCAGATAATAGCACGATTAGTTTCTACTGTTTTCCTTAATGATTCTTTAACACGCGTCATTATGGATTTTTTTCTGCCGCCGGCAAAAGAGTGTATCTAACGTTCTATTTGGCTTTGGTGTGCTAAAAGCCAAACCCTAAAATGAGAAAATAATAATGATGACGAACTAATTAAACATATCTTACTTATAATTTGTATTATACATGGCATATACGACACTTTGTCCAAAGATATAAAAGAAAAAAATGCATATTTAATTAAAAGAAGATGGCAAGGGGCGGCTCGATAATATATGGGGCCTAAGGCAAAAATAAAAAGTGAGGCTTTAAAGATTTTTTTTTTAACTCTTCAACTTTTCTTTTCTTTTGAATTTTTGAATAACCGGATGCATAGCTTCTTGTTAAGATATTTATATTCTGAAAAAAAATTAAACAATATGTATGGAGTAAAATTAACAAAATAATAAATAACAAATAAAAATAATACTAGAAAGTTAAAATAATATCACCCAATGACTGACTAATTCAAGAACTTTGAAGACTTTGATTTCAAAATATCTAGTTGTTGGTTTGTTGGAGTCTTAAAGAAAGAAAGAAATCTAGCCGAAAGAAATTGACCATGATTAAAGAGAAAGGAAAAAGAGTATGTCTAATATATGGAATATGAAGAGTGAAATGAAATTAAAATGTTGTGATTACCGAGAAAAAGATGTGTAAAAAGTAGAATTGTCAAATCAAGTCAAATTAAAAATTATTTTTCTACAATTTTAAGCTTTAATTTAATAATATACCTAAAAGTTTTCTTTCTTTTTATATGAAAAGTACAAAAATATTAGATATATAATATTTTTTATTTAAAAAAACCTATAAACCTATAAAATATACTATATTATTGCTAAAATATGGGGCCTCCCAAATTGGGAGCATAAGGCACTTGCCTTACCCCATACCTATTAGAGCCGGCACTGAAGATGGCGATGACCGGAGTAAATAATATTAAAAATTATATATATATTTGATTTGTATATACTATAATTTCACGATAATAATGTTCGAGTGATCATTATTGACCCTTCAAGAAAATCATTTTTTTTTATAAAATATTGATAAATTACAAGCGAGAGAAGCAGTAGGAAGTATCTAAATTGTCTTTATATTAATGGAAGTATCTAACCGGTATTTAATTTATCCGTTGCAGTTTTTTAATTAAAAAAGATGTCATTTTCGCTAGAATATTCAAAAAGTGACGACAATAAGAATTTCTGGATCTTCGATAGACTTAATTATGTGGTTCCTTAATATATCAAAGGTCAAGAAAAGTGTCACCAACCAATTTGCCAGTCCAAGTAGAGACAAATGAACTTCAGAAAAAAAAGAGTAGGGACAAGGGAATCGGGACATTTTAAGTCCTGCACAATATAACTCCACGAATTTATTAGTAGTACTTTATACGGTTCAATAAGTGATTTTTTTTTGGGATATTTTCACACGTATTAAGAAAGTCACCTTTTAACATTAATTAGTAATAGAATTGACCATTTTAGCCTTACTATTTCACATAAATACTCCTAACACATATTCCAACACTATTTACTCAAAGGACAATATAGGAAAAACATCATTAAGTCATTCTTGAAATCCGAAAAAATTACTTATTTTGAACAAAAAAAATTAAAAAATTACTTATTTTTGACCGGAGGAAATAATATATAAATAAACATAGGACTATAAATCCATGCTCATGCACGAAGACCTTTTCACCTACACTAGCCCATTAGACATAAATTTGTCCTATTTAGTTACCGAACAAAAAATAAAAAATAAGTGATTTTTTTTTGGATATTTTTACACATATTAAGAAAGTCACCTTTTAATATTAATTAATAATAGAATTGACCATTTTAACCTTACTATCTCACATAAACACTCCTAACACATATTCCAACACTATTTACTCAAAGGACAATGTAGGAAAAACATCATTAAGTCATTTTTAAAATCCAAAAATATTACTTATTTTGAACAAAAAAACCTAAAAAATTACTTATTTTTGACTGGAGGGAATAATATATAAATAAACATAGGACTATAAATCCATGCACATGCACGAAGACCTTTTCACCTACACTAGCCCATTAGACATAAATTTGTCCTATATTGTTATCAAACAAAAAAATATACAGTATAGGACTATAAATCCATGCACATGCACGAAGACCTTTTCACCTACACTAGCCCATTAGACATAAATTTGTCCTATATTGTTACCAAACAAAAAAATATACAGTATAACCGCTCTGAAAAAGAATAGTCGGATATATATATATATATTTAGCTAGTAAATATAATTGTTTTTAATCGATCAGCAAAATATGTAACTTGCCCAAAGAAGTATCCTTTTTACTTTTAAATTTTCTGGGTGGGCATAGACTTTTGCGTATTGAAAAGAGAAGGAACAAAATAGGAGGTTCTTTTATTTCGATTTAAACTTTTGCGTATGTGGTCAAATGCGGAGGCAGATGTAATACTCAGTAATTTTGGGTCAAATTCTACATATTTGGGTTGAAAAATTTATTAAGTAAATATAAATATCAGATTTCGGACCAAGTAAATAGAATAAGTTATAATAAAATTTTGAACTCCGATTTATAATAGTTAAAATTCTGATGCATCTCTAATTATTGCAACTTAATATATACCTTATAATTAAGAATAGAAGGAATATGAAATTTGTATTTTATGAGGCGCCTTATAGTGGATAAACGCATGAGCGCACCACTATTAAGGAATCAAATACCTAACAATCTGAAAAATGAACGGACATATGTTCATTGTGGGCTAATTGAAAAAAAGTAATATAGTATATATTTTAATTTTAATATTCCCTATTATGGGATATCTATAGTACTCTTGTTATATTTTTGGATCATTATTCCTGCACTTCATGCTAAGGAAGCTCCAACCTAAAGTATTACACAGGACAATTTTAAACTCCAATCAAAAGTAAGAAGGTAAATTTATACCTTTTATTTGAATTACTTTGACACGTGAAAACCATTCAGACCAAGCTAGAACCTCGTTAAAGTTATGAGCTAATGCAAGGGCTTGTTCATTTACCTTCACTAGGCTTGTGCAAAGGTTGCACAAATGTCTTTCGTTGGAAAATCACACCGCATTTATAGGTGAAATTGTATACGGTCGAAATCAGGTATGCTCGATTTCTCAAGCTTGAGGGGTTGCCTTAAACCCGAATTCAGGCAAGGTCGAGTTCGAGCTCAATGAACAAGAATCGAAGCTCAAAGTGCAACACCCGAGGATCGAAGTAACATGAGTATCGAAGCTGAGCAGACCGACTCTGAGACAGTGTCATTATGGGTTTGTTACAGAAGAACAAGATTCTCGCCACATCCCCAAGATCATGGCGTAAAATAGATTTATACGAACTAGGCGGTTAGACAGTTGTCCCAATAAGATTCTTTACTGTAAATGAAAATGTACATTATTTAGGGTCCTCTCCTATATAAAGGGGACCCTAATTACTTGTAAACATCATCTAATCATTGGCAAAGAATATACTATCTTATTTTTTGCTCTTTGTCATCAGAATTGTCCTTTAGCTTTATTATTCTTGCTTTATTATTCTAGCCTGTCTCAAGGATACTAGGCTCGAGGTCGAGACTGACCCATCTATTGGTTTGGTATTACTTATTTCCTTCATCTATATTCTTATTGTTGATACCCAATTTTTCCTATATATTTTTAATAATCAAAGTACTTTCAAAATGCCTGTGCATGCATATATATGTACGTTCAAATTTTTATTTTTTTTAAATTTTTTTAAAGATACATCAAGTTATCACCCTATTTTATCCATAAAGACCCAATAATAATTATTCCCAAAATTATTATTTTTGGTGATTCACTTATTGGATTTTATATTTAAACTAAAATGAGGCAAATATAATTTTTGCATATTTTTACCAAGTCATTTAGTATTTTTAAAGTTAAATTTTATATACTTACAATATTAGCTTCTTTTAGGATTAATTACGTTTATATTCATAAAATTATGTCTGGTATTTTTTAAATAGTTTATTATTTGTTATAAATTATTTTAGTACCTTTAATTTATTTCCAGAAATTAATTTATTATTTTTATAAATTAAATAGGGGAAAATGGGTTATTTAAGTTATAACCAAATTTGGCTTTCAATTGTGCCCAAAATCGGACTAACTCACAGGCCAATTTTTATTCTCATAACTTAATCAGCGTTGATCTAAAAGATCATCGACTAGAATTTGTTCTTACTATTTTAATTCATATGATCCCTCCCCCCCCAAACCCTAAGCCATTTCCCAAAGATGCCGCCTTCAGTTGCTCTCATCTTCTCTCCTCTATCAAACTTAACCTTGGACTCCATCAATCGCCTCCTTCTCCAAGCACCCTATTTAAATCCCAAGTCTCCAACGGGTCTCTCATCGCCTTTCTCAACATCTCTAAGGTCCTAAAGGGTCCTGGGCCACGTCGATTTGGACCTAGGTTTTTCGATTCTTTGTTTGAGGCTTCTTGTAATGACCCAACCGGTCGTTTTTAAAATTTACGCCTCGATCCTCAATTTAACTATTTTTCTAAGTACATTTCTGCTATTGTGGTTTGCCGGGAGAGTCGGTTCTGGAATTTGGTGTGTTTTGCGACACTTGGTCCCTAAATATGAGCTTTGTAGTTGAAAAGTGGCCCGTAATCGGAATAGTGTTAAAAGAACCTCAGAACAGAAATCCGACGGTGCTACTAGCTCAGTTAGGTGATTACGGGGTTGGGAGCGCGTTCGGAATGTATTTTGGAGGTCTGTAGCTCAATTAGGCTTGAATGTCGAAGTTTGAAATTTTGGCGAATCCGAACGATATATGAGATTTTGATCCGGGGGTCAGAATGGAATTCCGACAATTTCTGTAGCTTCGTCAGGTGATTTTGGATATGTCTGCAAATTTTTAGGTCATTCGGACGTCATTTGGTCGGATTTTTGATTGAATGTTAGTTTCGGAAGTTAGATGAAATCCTAGGCTTGAATTCGCTATAATTCGATGAGTTTTGTGTTTAAGGACGTGTTTTTATGATTGGAACAAGTTCGTATCGTATTTTGGAGTATGTTGGTGGTTTTCGTTGGGGTCCCGGGGGCCCCGAGATGAATTCGGACCATCATTCGGACATTTTAAAGCTTTGGAAATCTGCAGAAAATTTGCAGCAGCAGTGCAGCAGGATTTTGACCTACGCATTTGCGAGGCACGTGCCGCGTTCGCATAGGCAGGGGAACACTGACCATCGCGTTCGTGTAGGTGAGGTCGCGTTCGCGTAGGAGCGGTTTGGGACGCACCACGTTCGCGTCCAGATGGGTCGCGTTCGCGAAAAACAAAAGATAGGCGGATGAGGAGTTACTCATCGCAAACGTGTGAGTCGAAGGCGCATTCGCGAAGGTTTAGGCGGCAAGGCATCGCAGACACGTGGGATGGAATGCGAACGCGTAGGGTATTCAGGCTTGGCAGTGAGTTTAAGTTCAGAACATAACACCTGCGACCCATATACACAAAAATACCATTTTTGAGTTCTAGAGAGAGAAAATCACGGGGAATTGTTGGAGAATCATCGCGTAATCATTGGAGGTAAGTTTCTTGGCGTAATTTCATTATTTTATCATGAAATCCTTGAGTATTTCACTGCTAATGGAAGATTAATGGGGGGTTTCAGCCCTAGGCCTAAATTATAGAGAATTATTGATTTGAATTGGCAAACAGAGTCCGATTTTGGTAAATTTTATATGCATGGACTCGTGTTGAGATAGGGAACCCGAATATTTAACTTTCGTAATTATTCGAGAAGTGTACCGAAAGTCGGGTTTTGGCAACTTGTGGTTTTTGGTGTATTTTGAATTGTTTCGATTGGGTAATGCCGAATTGGCCTATTTTGATGTATTTCTATTGATTTTGATAAGATACTACACCTGTGGAGGCCGATATTCGTGGCAAGAGAGTTGTCTCTTAGCGGTTTTGTAGCAGAGTCGAGGTAAGTGGCTTGTCTAACCTCGTGTGGGGGAACCTTCACCCCTAGGATATTATATGATAGTTTAAATGCCTGGTACGCGAGGTGACGGGCGTGTACATTCGCTGGTTGTTGTAACTCACTTTACTTGAATTCTCCAATTCATGATACTCCTGTTCTTAGTTGATTAAATTGTGAAATTTACCTGATATTCGTTAGGAAAGCATGATTAGATAGGATTTATCTGTCTAATTGCCTAATTATCTTACTTAAACTTGATAATTGTTGGCACTGGTTTTTTTGGAGAAGTTGTAGTTAAGCATATTATATTTTCTCTGTGCGTTTCTTTTATTGTTTGTGTTGGTGGACTACGGGTTCGACTCCCGGAGACCCAGAGATACTGATATTGGGACTGCGGGTTAAATTCCCGTAGCTCCTGGTTTGTTGAATATAGAGAGAGACTGTGGGTTCAATTCCTACAGGTCCTGGACTTCCTGGTTGAGTTTGTGTTGTGTTGGTTACTTGTAGTTAGTTAATCGTAGTCGGTTGCAGTAATTACTTTATTTTTGATTATGTCAGATTCATTCTTACTTATTCCTTCTTATTACTGCTTTGATCATTATGTTATTGTTTTCTCTCGGTAGGGCCCTGACCTTCCTCGTCATTACTCCATCGAGGTTCGACTTGGCACTTACTGAGTACCGCCGTGGTGTACTCATGCTACTCTTCTGCACACTTTTGTTGTGCAGATCCAGGTACATCAGGGCAGGCTCATTCCAGGTGATTCAGTAGCACATCCGGAGACTCGAGGTATGATCTGCTACATCCGCGGATCCGTAGAGCCTGTTTCTATTCTCATAGTAATAGTAGTTATTTTCCTTCATTTCGTTGTTTAGACATCCTTGATGTATAGAGCCACAATTGTACTCTCCCTTTTAGTCTGTGTTACCCGTGGGATTCCGGATCGTGGTGGTATGCTATATGGTGTGGTTGATGAGTGCATGTGCCAAGCGGCACTTATTACATTCCTTTTATATCGTTTTCCGCTATTTTTCTTATTTAATGTTCATAACTTTGTATATTCAGCAACGTGTTAGGCTTACCTAGTCACGGAGACTGGGTGCCATCATGACAAGTTCACGAGTGGTGAACTAGGGTCGTGACACTTCTCTGGTGTGATTTCAAGCAAAATAACGCCATATGTGTTACGATTTGTGAAGTTACAGTAGGTTCTTTCAATTTCTATTTCGATTTCCTTTTGAAACCCTAACTCTCTCCTGAATCTCTCAGAACAATGTTATTTTCATGGTTTAAGCATTTTTTTCTTCTATGTTCTACTTATTCTCGAGCTTCTTCTGAAATATCATCTACTTTGAACCGTTTTTACTTTCTTTGGAAAACTAGGGTTTCTCGGAGTTCTTTTATGCATGTTTCAACCGATATCTTTATGATTAAGCCTTGTCCTTGATTATTTTGATTGGTTCTATGCTCCTACTGCTTTTTAACTTGACTTTGCTAAAAACCCTAATTTTTAAAGATTTTCTTCGCTCTAGTTATGTGTGTTAGTATGATTTCTTTATTTTGGTTCTATGTGTTTGCTCATCTCTTGTTTCTTTCTGTCTATATGGCTGACTTTGTTTGCTACTCTTGTTCATTCTCCTCTATTTATATGTTGAGAATACAGAACCATGACTTCCCATGGTTGATTCTGTTTTTTCTTTATTCTTGGTAATTGAGAGATTTTCTTTCAAAGCCCGAGAATTCTACTCCCCTATTTTAATTAACTGATTCTGTTACCTTATTTTCTATGGTACTTTGTTCTAATGAGCCTTTTTTTAAATTGGATTCTTCTTAATTTGGTCTTAATGGACTATTCTATTCCGACTGAACCTTGACTCATTCATTATTTAATCCTGCACTGATTTTTCTTTTTGTCTTATATAGTACTAAATCTTTCCGTGTGATCTAGAGTAAATTCACTTAGGTGAGTACTTCCTTGATTCTCTAATTGATTGATTCTGAGTTCTTCAATTAATATACTATAATGATTTTTACGTTATTTTACTACCTACATTCAACTATAAATACCCTAAGTTTTTCACAAACATCATGGACACTTTTAGTTCTGAACTCACACTTACACTCAAAACACTCTATCTTGCTCTACTACTTGTACTGTGGTCTATTTAGCTGGCTGAAAGCTAAAGCTATATTTCGAAGTCCTGCTACCTTTCTTTACTGTATTTTTCTCCTTTAACTTGTATGTTCTAATTAATTTTTCATCACCAACAACAACATGGTTACTTAATTTTCTTGCATTCTTGTTTGCCTGTTGTTTGTATCTATTTTAGCACTTTTATTTAGCATGCTATAATTTGTTCTCTTCTAATATGAATCAATGTATTATGAATCCTAAATCCCTACCCCAATTGTTTTGACACTTATTATTTGTTTGGGGATTGACAACATCAAATATTGCTGAACATGACTCACACTTGGTCCTCCAAGGATCATAACCTTCACGTTACCCTTATATATTGTGTGTTGTGGTTGATTTACAAGCATGACAATACCCCTATTACTATGCATGCCTAGAATTGACTCATGCCTAAGTATATAGGCCATCGCAATGGATTCCCAAGCTCCTGCCCTCTTTGGTATGAAATTATCAACTCTTTAAAGTATTAATGGTTGCCTCCCATCACCCTTTCCCTTTTCTTTGTTCCCTCGTCTTTTAAAACTCAGTTTCTGCACTTCCACTCTCTCTTACACTTAAGTTATACCCCCTTATGGGAGCTTTGCCTTGGGACCCATGAGCTCCCTTTGAACTTGGACACATGAGGGCTGTCATTTCCTTACTGTACTTGTCCCTATTCTAGTGATGTAATTTGGGAGTGAGTAGTGCCCTGGGTCCTATTGAGGCTCTTAGGGAACTCTGACACACTCACTTTTGAGAATTCTATGAAGCAATGGCATCTTAAGGTAGTTATTCCATAGCTCACGGAGGAACCAGAAATCGGGCCTCCTCTAGCTGTATTTCTATGTATTTTGGTGTAATTTATTATTCCTGGTTTGTAAATAATTTGTAGTAAAAATTTGGGGTTGGCTAATGAAAAGGTTTGGGTATTTATGCATTTCAAGAGTAGAAACCATACCTATAGGACTATTTTAAATTTCTGCATATTCAAACAGCATTTAGAAACCATACATATAAGACTATTTTAATTTCTGCATATTCAAAAACTATGCCAATACGATATTTTAATTCTACAAGATGCAATTAGAAACCATGTCTATAGGAATTCTTGTTCAAATTCACATATAGAAATCATGCTAATAGGGGTTCATAAGTAAAATCTTGTTCGTTTCTACTCACATGTAATGTTAGGTATCATGCCTAGAAGGACCTAAAATTAGTAACACATAGAAATCGTGCCCATTGGGATTCTTAAATAACTATGACTCGCTTCATTCCCACTCAATGTTAGATATTATGTTCATAGGGTTTAAAATAGCAATTATAATTGCCATCACCAGCAGAATCTGAAACTAGTCCATTTTAAGATCTGTCTATTCGTAATCAGTAATAGATATCATGTTTCTAAGGTCTCACCTAAACATTAAGGCAAGTCTTAGGCAATATAAATACAACTGAAATTGCCTCCATTATTTGTTTAAGTGTTACAATCCTTAGGTAGGCCCGATTCTGTTTCCTGACTAAGTTATGTAATAAGCCAGGCTTGCTGCAATACTACAATCTCTTCTTCCCTCAAGTATAAATTTAGAATCAAACCTTACTCATTCGTTTAAGTCATGCTATTTGATTGTTTTTGTTTGGAGGAGGTATACTTGAGCCTTATATGTTTATGTGTTTCCCCTCTAATGTGCAGTCTTTATATGTTTTTATGTCGCCTTAGAATTTTTTACCTTTGAAACTTCAAAATAAGCCTAATATCCCTCCCTTTTAGGATTAGTAGTCCTAAGTGCCTCTAGGACTAATAGGAATGAGTTGGGTAATAGCATGCAGTAAGTAACCGAGACCAATCTACATTTAATGCCTTTACGGGATGAGAAGGGTAGATATGGATATGATGACCACATAATAATATCGCGCGTAGCCCCTCATTGAGGAGTGATTATCGAACATTGTGTGTGGTGATCCATATTTTAATAAACCTATGATCCCCTCCTTTATTCTTTATTCTCTTTTAGTATTGTAATTATTTCATTTAAAAATCTGCTCTTTTATTATTCTTTCATTTTTTTTCTACTTCTGAACTATTATGTATTGAATTCCCCTCTTATTTGAGCCTTATCTTCTTATATGTTAATTGCACCCCAACTCACAATAACTATCTGGCCGGGAATCAAACTAGTGGATCTTGAGGGGTATCTAACTCCTTCACCTTGGGATAATTTCAAGCCCTTACCCAATCTCTGGTTATTCAAATAAACTTAGAGTTGAATCTTATTCGTGTCCTAATGCACCTTAATTATTATGTGGCGACTTCAAATGAAAACCTAGTTCCCAAAAGGAACGAGTTGTCCCTACAATTGTGATGAACTCGATTTCGTGAGAAAAAAGGGGGCACGACAGCATGGCAACTCTGCTGGGGATATTTAGGCTTTTATCATTTCAAACTATCATTGTGAATTTATGCTTTTTTATGTGCAATTACTTATTTAATTCCTTTAAGAATTCAATCTGTTTTCTTCAATTGCAAAACCGACTTGTCTTTTTTTTATTCTTCCCTTTATTACTACTTTAATTTATGTAACTGTTATATTTACTATTTTCTTAACATGCAAATAATATGCTTTTAATTATTGAATAATCATGCTCAACATCATATTCCACTCGTGCCAAACAAATACCATAGCAACACTTATAATGAGTGGTTTCTTCTTCTAATATTATCACTCCTAAATCCGGAAAAGGCATATATGGGGTAAAAAAGTCGATCAATGGTGTAGTCGATGGTTCTGTGCCTATTTAACTGTGCATGCATCATGGTCAAACCTAGTCGAGTCAGTTATGTTACCTATATAATGACTCTTTAAGATAGACTTTTCCAAAGTCCACTGGGTTTCCCTAAAACCCAAACGGACATCGTCACGTTCTGTGCATTATTTGGAGAACTAAATGTTTTTATGATAATTGTTAATATTAAATAGTTGAGTCCGATAGGGTTAAGGCCCTAACCTTATTAGTCTTGCAGAAACATGAGGCACGAAGTCCCCAGATTCGGCATGCTCACCAACAGCCACCCAAAATTGCTAAGCTGGTTGGAGGATCTTCACTCCAGTAATCAGACTCTTGTCCGGAAAAATTTGGGTAACCTACCTTCCCTCATGGAAATCCGACCCAACAACAAGATCATAGAAGCTGCTACTTTATTCTGGGATTGTGAAAGGTCCGTATTTGGCATCGGGGACATCAAAATGACACCCTTACTAGAAGAAATAGGAGCATTGCCTTTATACCATGGGAAAGTCTGGATTTATTAATGACTAAGAACCCCAAGGGTAGGGGTGTCCTCAAAATTATGGGTTTTAAGAAGAATCAATAACTGACATGTTTTAAAGAATCCTACATCCCTTTTTGATTATTTGTACGAAAGGTATGGTCATAGCAAATCCTATCGTACGTATCCTAACGATTTTGCCATCATATCATTAGGGCATATTCACCGAAGGGTCTTCATATTCATGTTTTGTTTCCTAGGAGTGATCGTGTTTCCAATGAAGAAAGCAAGAATCCACACCAAACTAGCTATGGTAACTAAGACCTTAATGGAAGGAATTGGCGGGCAACCATTCAGCATTATTCCCATAATCATCGCGGAAATATATCGAGCCCTATAGAGGTGTCAACAGGGAGCCAAACACTTTGAAGGCTGCAATTCGCTACTTCAACTTTGGCTCTTGGAGAATCTCCAAAAGGGTGAATACTAACAAGAAATTCAGCGAATGGATGACCATATCGCTTTTCATCATCTGAATCGAAGGAATTACATGCCCAATATGTTCTCCCAACCAGAGAATGCTAGAGAATAGGTTGGGCTTTTCAAAAATCTGACTGATGCTAAGTACATTGGATGCTCCAGTGGTTTCCGATCGATAGATACACCTTTCCTAATTTTGATCGGCCTAAGAGGAACATACTCTCTCTAGTTTATGAGGAAAGTGGGTAGGAAGCAGGTTGTACCCAGGGTTGACAAGATAAGTCACTTCCGAGCTTACTTCGTGGGTGATGATAGTCCTTACGAGTGCCAATCTCAGCATATGTAGCACTGCAAAATCGTCATGGGGAGGGATACCATCGAGCCAGATAGATACCATGCTGGTTGTGCTCCCTACTATTCGGGCTGGTTGGAGGATAAACATGATTGCCTGGGCCAGCCTGGGTTTGTTCGAGGTCACAGGATCGTAGATGAAAAAGCCGAGGCATAGGTCAAATACAACCAACTACGCAAGAGGATCGGGCGTGCAAAAGCGAGCACCGAGAGATACAAGAAGCCAATCAAAAGTTAATTGAGGAATGGAAGGCATGGCTGTCAGTGCCAGTAAGTGACTGGGATACTTGGAGCGAGGTGTAGTGGAGTTGGAGAAGAAATTTCTCAACAGGGTCAAAGACTGCCAAAAGGCTAAATGAAATGAAGGGGGCATCAAGCCAGAGCCTACCTATTGCTGGGATTTCGCGAGATGGGAAAGTTGTTTGATGTATCCAGGGACGCCAAATCTGGGGAAGGTCCTTCTAGGACCAAATAGATAGGAGTTTTCTTCTTTTTATGAAATGTAATAAGGCCAATAGCCACTAGCGACTTTATTTCCTGTTATTTAGTGTCGATTTGGGATTCTTCTACTTTTTATCAATAAAATGAGGCATTCAACATTTAGCATTCTAAGTTCGCCAAATCAATTTGTCAGTAGGCCTACCTCGGGCACAAAGAGGTCCCCAAATTAGGACATGATTTACATTCTGCACTATGTGTTTAAATATCGCAACGCTTTTTCTAATCCTCACTAACTTGTTAGCTTTTTGTTTTTACTTTTGTTTATTATTTTCCCTCCCCAAAGGTTAGTTCGTTCACTCTAGCAACATCATCTTATTCCACGAGATCTAGGGGCCCTCCACCCACTCCTCCTCTTTGTCCTGTCAAAAACAAGAACAAAGTGAAGATGAAGGATCTGAACAACACTAGAATGGAGAACTCAAATGAATGGGTAGAGGCCACTCATGGTCATGGTACTCAGGTTTCCAAAGAAAATGCATCCCAACTTGACCAAAAGCTATTGAAATTCCATGAAAAACTTGATCAGGTCTGGAATCTGGAAAATCTATCATTTTTCCTCACCACTCAAGATATCAATTTCCCAAATGTCCAGAACCCTACACCTACACAGAATACCCCAAAGCAGCAAAACCACCCCGCTCCTCACCATCACTACAACACCTATTGCACCTCAAATAATACTCCACTACTCATCCCAGAACTCTAGAACTCCATAAATAACCACTGCCACACCCACCATAATACCCCAACTATGTGGAGACTATGCCACACTCCACCCAACCCAACACCCGAGTCCCATGATAAAGACTTACTCATTAGAAACCAAGCCAAAGAACTTAAAAAAATGACTAGCCGAATTCAAGGCATTGAAGGAAGTAAGAGAATTGAAGGGCTGAACTATAAAGATCTTTGCATACAGCCCGATGTGGAATTGCCCGAAGGGTACAAACCTCCTAAGTTCGAGATGTTTGATGGTACAGGAGATCCAAGGGTCCATTTGAGAAGGTACTGTGACAAGCTGGTTGGGGTAGGAAAAGATGAGAGAATCAGCATGAAGCTTTTCATGAGGAGCTTGAAAGGAGATGCTTTGTCTTGGTATATCAGCTAAGATCCGAAGAAGTGGTCGAACTAGGTAGGAATGGCGTCCGAATTTATGAACATATTTAGGTTCAACATAGAGAATGCACTGGATGTGTTCTATATTCAAAATCTAAAGAAGAATCCCACAGAAATATTTTGCGAGTATGCTACTCGTTGGAGGTTCGAAGCCGCTAAGGTTAGACCTACCTTAGAGGGGGAACAAATAAAAATATCCTTTGTCCGGTTCAAGACCCACAGTATTATGAAAGGCTGATGATGATCGAGCCACAACTTTTCAGATATTATCAAGCTGGGTGAAAAGATTGAAGAGGGCATCAAAAGTGGTAGTGTTACAAACTTTGAGGCTTTGAGGCTTTGTAAGCCACAGTCAGGTGCTGTGTCCAAGAAAAGGGACGTAGGAGCCGTAATGGTGGCACAGAGAACCAAATCTCCTATCATTTACCAAACCAACTCAATGCCTCCACTCACATATCAGCCTACCCCGAACAACCAAACACCCTCACCATCCTACCAAACTCTACCACCCACTTATCAATTACCTCCACCCCCTATATATCAGCCTACTTCACCTAGACATTCCCAACCCGCAGATGTTTACCAAGCCTACAATGCTCAACTATCCCATTATCAATCACTTCCTACACGCCAAAAGTTCCTTTGACCTCGACTAAATTTTAACCGCAGACCTCCGAAACAATATACCACTATTGTCGAACCTATTGACCAATTATATGAATGACTCAAAACTACTGGTTATGCCAACCCTATCCCCATTATAACTCTTGAGAACCCTTATCAGTGGGTTAATCCAAACAAATCCTATAAATACCATTCTGGCATGAAAAGGCACACCATCAACGAATATCATTCTCTGAAAGACGAGATCCAAGCTTTGATTGAAAACACGATTATTGTGGAAAAAGAACCTACTCCAAATGTCCGTAATAATCCTCTGCCAGACCACAAGGGTAGAGGTATTCACATGATTTAAATAGAGCATGATTGGGATCCCGAGGGATCGATCGGTTTGTTCACAAAAGGTGACGACCCAAACAAGTCAATAGTTACTCTTAATCTAATCGTGGTCCAGATTCATCCCTCCGGGTACGTAGAGGTAAATATGTTTGTCCCACTAGAGTTTGAAATAACGTCACTTGCAAAGACACTGTCACTAATTAAGATTGAATTTGTGTCTCCTGCAATTATACCCACACCGTTTAAAATAAGGATTTTGCGACCTAAGGCCCATGCTCCATTAGGAGTATAGATAGACACACCGATCCTAATGGTGATGTCGACCATGGCGCCCTTCCATACGAAGGCTATCACATGGGACTATACAACCAAGGCAAAGAGGAAAGGCAAGGTTAGGTTCGAAGAAACTATTGTGACATAGGGTCTAACGAGAACCGGTAGAGTTTATACCCCTGAACACTTAGCTGGGTCAAACAAGCAAGCCTCCAGCCGGCCACTCTTCATTGAGACTAGGCCAGATGATCTTTGGAGAAAGGTACATGCCAAGAAATATGTGGTCATCGACCAACTGAACAAAACACCGATGCAAATTTTCATCCTTACTTTGCTACAAAATTCTGAGGTGCACAAGAATGCCCTGTTGAGGGTACTGAGTGAAGCATATGTGCCAAGCTAAATCACCAGTGGAGAAATGGCTAACATAGTAGAACAGGTATTGGAAAGTCACAAGATCACTTTTCATGAAAATGAGCTGCCACATGAAGGGTTGGGTCACAACAAGGTATTGCACATCACCATAACAATGCGAAGACAATTTTATCACAAGAATCCTCATCGATGGAGGGTCTAGCCTCAACATTTGTCCGCTGGTAACACTCATGACATTGGGTAAGGGACTGCACGAGATAAAGAATGGTGCTATAAATATGAAAGCCTTTGACTGTTTCTAAGGGTCCACTATTGAGGAAATTATTCTGTATTTATAAATGGGGCCAACTTGGTTCGATGTTGGTTTTCAAGTGATAGACGTGCCGACATCTTACAATTTGTTGTTGGGTCGACCATGGATTCATGTTGCTAGGGCCATAGAATCAATACTACATTAGGAGGTGAAGTTTGAGTGGAATCATCAGGAGGTGATTATTCACGGTGACGGTAGCAATCCCATATACAATCGCCAGACCATTCCGGTAATTAGAGGCAGAAGAAAGATAGGTGGGAGACCTATCACCACATCGAGCAAGACAATTTTGTTGACAAAGATAAATGGTGGGATAACAAGATCGAGAGTATATTGAACTGGAGTGGGCACAAACCTGGCAAGGGACTTGGCAAGAACCTCTAAGGAATCACTAAGCCTATAAAACTCAAGAAACAGGGCATCACTTTCGGTCTGGGATATGAGTATACCTGGGAAGAATTCAACAACTTGGTCACCACCATAGCGCGGTTCCTACTACCCACTAGAACAACCAATGCCGCCTTTAGATCAGACTTTCCAATAGGCCGACATTGTTTATGGGACAGACGAGGATGAGGCACTTGCTGTAGTAAGGAACTTGTTCTTAAAAAACGATCACAAGGATTGCTGTGTTGTGTTCGAGGAGGAGGGGGAGGAAGGTCCTTCCATACAAGCTGTAAGTATAAGAGTATACCTCAACAACTGGACCATCAAAACTACCAGAGTCCGGTAAGCCTCGGGGTGAAAAGGATGAACAAGCATCATGCACTATCTTTTAATTATACTAGTTATTTTTTTTCTTTTGCACTTTTGATTTCCGCAATAAGATCTTCAATGCTCAAAACATTTATGGAATTTATCAAAGCATTTAAATTTTAATTTTATAAATCAACACTCTTATTATTTTCTCTCATTATTTTACGTATACATAATTACTATTACTTATCTTGATGAACCAATGATTGTGACATGCAATGAGACAACGCAACAAACATACATAGATTTAGAGGAAGATGACATACCAAAAGGAGATTGTTAAGGAATTTGAAATTTTGAAAATAGAACAAAGTCCAACCTAGATGAGACTGAGATTATTAATCCGGGAGATGCGGAAAATGTCAAAGAAACACGAATCGACGTCCACTTATCGGCATCAGAAGAGAAGGAATACAAAAAATTTCTAAACGAATATGATGACATATTTGCCTGTCGTATGACAACATGACAGGCTTGAGTACGCCTATTGTGGCTCATAAACTGCCAATCGAACCAACATGTCCACTGGTAAAGCAAAAGCTCAGAAAGCTCAAACCTGATATGAGTTTTAAAATCAAGGAAGAAGTTACCAAGCATGTCAAAGCCAAGGTTCTCAAGGTAGTAGAATACCTGACATGGATAGCCAACATTGTGCTAGTACCAAAGAAGAATGGGAAGGTCAAAGTCTATGTCAACTATCGGGATCTCAACTGCGCCAATTCGAAAGATGACTTCCCTTTACCAAACATATACATCCTGATTGATAAATGCGCCAAACATGAGCTGCAATCATTTGTGGATTGTTTTGCTGATTATCATCAGATCTCGATGGATGAAGAAGATGCTGAAAAAATGCTTTCATTACATCGTGAGGAATGTACTCCTACAAGATGATGCCATTTGGCCTTAAGTATGCAAGGGGAACCTAAATGAGGGTCTTGACTACCATTTTTCATAATATGATACACAAGGAGATTAAATTTTACGTAGATGACTTTATCATCAAGTCCAAGAAGGCCATTGATAACATGGAAGATTTGAGGAAGGTTTTCAATAGTCTGGGAAGGTACAACCTGAAACTAAATCTTGCAAAATTTGTATTTGGGGTTCCTACTAGGAAATTACTTGGGTTTATTATTTTCCACCAAGGAATGGAATTGGACCCATCAAAAGTCAAAGTCATTCAAGAATTGTTACTGCCAAAGAACAAGAAGGACGTAATGACTATCTTAGGAAGACTCAACTATATCATCAGGTTCATAGCACAATCTAAAATTATATGCGAGCCAATCTTTAAGATGTTGAAGAAGGACGCCGCTACCAAATGGATTGATGTCTGCCAAAAATATTTTGACAGAATCAAGGAATACCTGTCAACATCACCAGTCTTAGTCCCGCCCGAGCCAGGTAGACCTCTATTACTCTACCTTGTAATATTGGATAGAGCCCCAGACCCCACTTTTGGGATTATACTGGAAAACTGTTGTTGTTGCACGATTGGATAGAGCTTTTAGCTGTGTTCTGGGACAGCATGACGAAATGGGGAGAAAGGAGCAGGCCATCTATTATTTGAGTAAGAAGTTCACCCCGTAAGAGGCCCATTATTCTCTATTAGAGAGAACCTATTATGCTTTGACTTGGTAGCTCAGAAGTTGAGGCGCTACTTCTATGCCTATACTACATATCTCATATCAAGGATGGCTCTTTGAATTACATCTTTCAGAAACCATACCCACCAGCAAGCTAGCCAAGTGGCAAATCCTGCTGAGTGAATTCGATACTGTATACGTAACTCGGTAGGCAACCAAGTTACAAGCATTGGTAGACCACCTTGATGAGAACCCTGTAGTTGGAGAATATGAACCTTTAAAAACATATTTTCCCGACAAAGAGGTATCATTCATAGGAGAAGACATTATAGAACCCTATGACGGTTGGAGAAACCGGTTAGTATTATTCGGTGTCTGCCAAGCTTAGTTTCCCGTGTACCAACAACACAGCCAAATGTGAAGCCTGCATCTTAGGGCTCAAGATGGCCATTGACATGAACGTACAATAGTAGTCAGTAATTGGAGATTTAGACTTGCGTATACATCAGGTACGAGAGTAATAGGCAACCAAAAACTCTAAGATACTCCCGTATCTGCATCATGTATAGGAGTTTAGAAAGAGATTCACAACGATAGAATTTTGATATGTTCCTAGAATCCAGAACGAATTTGCCGATGCATTGGCTACCCTGTCATCCATGATACAACACCCCGATAAGAACTTCATTGACCCCATACTGATAAATATTAATAATCAACTAGCTTATTGTGCCCACGTTGAGGAGGAAGCTGACGGAAAAACTTAGTTCCATAATATCAATGAATATTTGGTGAAACGATATTACCTGGAGCTTGCTAATCATACTCAGAAATGCATACTGCAGAGATTGTCCAATAATTTCTTTTACAGTGGAGGAATCTTGTATATGAGAACTCCTGATCCGGGACAACAAAGGTGTGTCGACGCGAAGGAATCGTCCAAACTGCTAGAAGAAATACATGCTGGGACTTGTGGTCCATATACGAATAGTATTTTCTTAGAAAAGACGATACTCTGAGCTAGTTAGTTTGGATGAATATGGAAACAAACAGCATCCAGTATGTCCCAAAATGCCACCGCTGTCAAATATATGCAGACATGATAAAGGTACCTACAAATAAGCTTAATGCAACAAGCTCAGCATGGCTGTTCACTACTTGGGGAATGGATATTATTGGACCAATCGAGCATGTTGCTTCCAGCAGGCACATATTTATCCTAGTAGCAATCGACTATTTCACCAAGTTGGTCGAAGCAGCATCTTACAAAGGTGACTAAAAAATCACGGTGGACTTTGTCCGCGACTGCATTGTTTGCCAATTTGGGATTCCAGAGTCAATCATAACTTATAATGGTTCCAATCTCAATAGCGAATTGTTGAGAGCCATGTGTGAAACCTTCAAGATCAGACATAAGAATTCTACAGCCTACATGCCTCAGATGAATGGAGCTATAGAAGCCGCCAACAAGAACATCAAGAAAATATTGAGAAAGATGACAGAAAAGCATAAGCAATGGCATAAAAAACTATCATTTGCTCTGTTGGGGTATCACGCCATAGTTTTAAGATAAACTGGTGTAACCCCCTATATGCTGGTTTATGGTACAGAAGCCGCCATTCCTGCTGAAGTGGCTCTGATACCAACTTGTCACGACCCAAACCCTGGTCGTGATGGCGCCCAACACAATGCTAGGCAAGCCCGTCCATATTATCCCTTAAACCAGCCAGTTATTAATCAAATTAAACTTAAACAGTAAATGATCATATCCGGTGATAACCGAAATGTAAAACATACAAAATACGGTCCCAACCATATCGTGGTGTCACGAGACTGAGCCTCTACAGAATAGCATCCTAATACAATCAAGTCTAGATAAGTAGGAAATCAACAAGATGATAGAGAAGGAGAAAACAAGCTCTGCGGACGCTGGCAGCTACCTCGTAATCTCCGCAATAGTAGACAAGGATCGGCAGCTACAATGTCTCAACTGCTCTCGGGCACCTGTGGATCTGCACAGAAAGTGCAGGGGAGTGGGGTGAGTATATTTCAACTCAGTGAGTAACAATAATAAATAATAACCGAAGGTAAGAACTCCTGTGCTATCACTTAGCAGTTCTAAGGCAACCCTCACAGGTACGTCATCACTGTAGAAATACTCAAATCTCCAATCCACGCTTATCTCTACAAGATTCCATACTAAACCAACCCTCACTCGTACCCCTACGGTGTACGGCCATCTCAATATATAAAGACACATACCTATGTCTATAATGTATAAGTATTTAGGTAGATAGTAGGGTATGATTAAGTATAATGCTGCGGCGCGCAGTCCGCTCCAATACATATACCGCTGCGGCGCGCAGCCCGCTCCATTTAACGTCGACGGCGCTCACTGGGGGTGTATACGGACTTCGGAGGGGCTCCCTAGGCCCAAGCACTATAATACTGCGGCGTGCAGCACGATCCACACAAATATTACTGCGGCGTGCAGTCCGATCCAATATATATATGTATATATCTCTATACTACTGCGGCGTGCAGCCCGATCCCATATATACACCAGTGCTCACTGAGAATGTGTGCAGACTCAAACTCCGAAGGGGCTCCTACAGCCCAAGCGCAATAATACTGCGGCGTGCAGTCCGTCCCACATGTATATTACATGCATATTACCGGCGTGCAGTCCGATCCAATATATATACTGCTGCAGCGTGCAGCCCGATCCCATATAGGTAGATGTATATAATACCTCATAATGGGTCCTCGACCCTATCCCAGTCAATATGTGCTCGGCCTCTCAGGCCCAATATAATATATCACAGTGGGTCCTAGACCCCGTCTCAATCAATATAGACTTGGCCTTTCAGGGCCCACTCAGCTAGAACAGGGAATTCCACCCTAGATAATCTCTCTCAATGTACACATCTAGTACGGGCTCATATTATGCTATACGGCTAGAGCTACGGCTGAGTGTATGTTTCCAACATGATATAAGGGTCACCTAGCTCTATAGGTTCCATAATGCTCTACAGATCGGCACAAGGCTCCAAACATGGCTTTTAGCCCTATTGTACAGTTGTAATATCAGTAACAGTCATACCACACAGTATTCTATTAACCGGGAAGGACTAAGTCCGAACCCCCAATCACAATGTCACCACGCCCGTCATTGAACGTGTGTCTCATCTCAATATAGCACTGTGAAGTGCTAGTACGGGGTTTCAAACCCTGAGTACATTGTTTACTACTACCACTCACCTCGAACCGGTAGAAGCTTCAATCCGCCTTGCGCTTGCCTCGCAAATCAATCTCCTCGGGTGCCAAATCTGCTCAAAATCATAGAGAATGCATCAATATACGCTAATTTCTCGAAATTCATTCGAAATAACCCAATTTATTTCAAAACCCACAAGTTGTCAAAACCCGACTTTTGGTACACTTGTCGAAAAATTACAAAAATCACATATTCGGAATTCTCATCTCGATACGAGTCTAGGCATACAAAATTTACCAAAATCGGACTCCATTTGTCCACTCAAATCAGCGTGTTTCTTAAATTTAGGCCTAGGGCTCAAACCCACCTTTAATCTTCCATTTACAGAAATTTAACCCATGATTTCATGTTAAAATGATGTAATTAAGCCACAAAACTTACCTCCAATGAATCCCCAATGAATTACCAGCAATTCCCGTGAGTTTCTCTCTCTAGAACTCAAAAATGGCGTTTTTGGGTATTAAACCCGCGACTGGTTCTGTTCTGAACTTAACTTCACTGCCAGCCTCTTTTCTTCATCGCGTTCGCGACGCCTCTCACGCGAACGCGATGCCTTTTTCCCCTTCTTCATCGCGAACGCGACACTCTCTCACGCGCCCGCGAAGATCAACTCCTCAGCCTCCTGACTTTTACTCTACGCGAACGCGACGTGAAGTCCCGCGTCTGTGATGCCTTACCTTTTCCTCTTACGCGAACGCGACCCACCCATCGCGAACGCGATGGCCAACTGGCCTCAACCTTCGCGAACGCGGCATTGCCCTCGCGAACGC
This sequence comes from Nicotiana noctiflora, assembly GCA_032618575.1. Lineage (NCBI taxonomy): Eukaryota > Viridiplantae > Streptophyta > Magnoliopsida > Solanales > Solanaceae > Nicotiana > Nicotiana noctiflora. Next base: position 30,801 of record JASVEL010006853.1, on the reverse strand, counting down.
GATGCCTTACTGAACCTGGCCTTCGCGAACGCGGAACCTTCCTTCGCGAACGCGAAGGCTTATTTTATGCCCAGTGATCTGCAGATTTCAGCAGACCATTTCATGCTTCCAAATGCCGGATGATGGTCCGGATTCACCCCGAGGCCCCGGGACCCCAACGAAAACCACCAACATACCCCAAAACACGATACGAACTTGTTCCAATCATAAAAACACCATCCTAAACATCAAAATCACCAATTACACACGGATTCAAGCCTAAATTTCTTAAAACATTCCGAATTACACATTCTATCAAAAACCCGACCAAACGACGTCCGAATGACCTGAAATTTTGCAGGCACATCCAAAATCACCTAACGGAGCTATTGCAACTGTCGAATTCCATTCCGACTCCCGGATCAAAATCTCACCTACCGTTCGGATTTCGCCAAAATTCAACCTTAGCCAATTCAAGCCTATTTCTACACTGGCCTCCAAATTCAATTCCGATCGCTCCCCTAAGTCACAAATCACCTTCCGGAACTAACCGAATCATCAGAATCCGATTCCGAGCCCTCGAGCTAAATAGTCAACTCCGGGTTGACTTTCCTTATTCAAGTTCCTTCACAAAGGCTATATGCCTCATTTCCAATCCCAATCACTCCTAACTCACCCGATAGACTCTAACACTGATATAAAATTATAAAACATGTATTTACAACATAACGGGGTGGTAATTCCCGTGACGACGGGCCGGGTCGTCACATTCTCCCCAACTTAAACAAACGCTCGTCCTCGAGCGGGTCAAGAAACGTACCTGAAGTCTCGAATAGCTGAGGGTATCTGCTCCGCATCCTCTCCTGCTCAACCTCCCAAGTAGCCTCCTCTACGGGTCGACCTCTCCACTGAACCTTAACCGATGCAATCTCCTTCGACCTCAACTTCCTTACTTGGCGACCCAAAATAGCAATAGGCTCCACATTATAGGATAGATCACCATCAAGCTGAATGGTACCGAAGTCTAATACATGAGACGGATCTCCAATGTACTTCTGGAGCATAGACACATGGAATACTGGATGAACGCTGGATAAGCTGGGTGGCAAGGCTAACTCATATGCCACCTCTCCAACTCTCCTAAGTATCTCAAAAGGGCCAATATACCTGGGACTCAACTTCCCTTTCCTCCCGAACCTCATGACACCCTTCATGGGTGAAACCTTCAGCAATACTCTATCACCAACCATGAAAGACAACTCTCGAACCCTACGGTCCGCATAACTCTTCTCGCGAGACTGTGCTGTGCGAAGCCTCTCCTGGATCAACTTTGCTCTATCCGGAGCATCCTGAACTAACTCAGTCCCTATCAATCTATCCTCACCAGGCTCAAACCATCCGACGGGAGATCTACACCGTCTGCCATACAATGCCTCGTATGGGGCCATCTGAATACTCGACTGGTAGCTGTTGTTGTAGGCAAACTCAGCAAGTGGCAAAAACTCATCCCATGAACCACCAAAGTCGATCACACATGCCCGCAACATATCCTCCAGGATCTGAATAGTGCGCTCAGACTGTCCGTCTGTCTGGGGGTGAAATGCGGTGCTCAACTCAACCCGCGTACCCATCTCTCGCTGAAACGCTCTCCAAAACTGAGAAGTGAACTGAGTGCCTCTGTCAGATATAATAGACACTGGGACCCCATGCAACCTGACAATCTCCCGAATAAAGATCGCTGCCAACCGCTCCGATGAGTAAGTAGTACTAACTGGGATGAAATGTGCGGACTTAGTCAGCCGATCAACAATCACCCATACAGAATCAAACTTCCTCGCTGTCCGAGGAAGCCCAGTAACAAAATCCATGGTGATCCTCTCCCATTTCCACTCGGGAATAACCATACGCTGAAGAACACCGCCCGGTCTCTGATGCTCATACTTGACCTGCTGGCAATTGAGGCACTTAGCTACATGCCTAACAATATCCATCTTCATTCTCCTCCACCAGTAGTGCTGTCTCAAGTCTTGGTACATCTTCGCGGCACCTGGGTGAATAGAGTACCGCGAACTGTGTGCCTCTTCAAGTATCAACTCCCGCAAACTATCAACGTTGGGCACACATATACGGCCCTGCATTCTCAAAACACCATCACTGTCGATAGTCACCTCTCTAACATCATTATGCTGCACTCTGTCCTTAAGGACAAGCAAATGTGGGTCATCATACTGTCGCTCCCCGATGCGATCATATAAGGAAGATCGAGAAACAACACAAGCCAACACCCGACTCGGCTCCGAAATATCTAATCTCACTAGCCGATTGGCTAGAGCCTCAACATCATAAGCAAATGGCCTCTCCCCAACTGGGATGAAAGCTAAGCTGCCCATGCTAACCGCCTTCCGACTCAAAGCATCGGCCACAACATTTGCCTTCCCGGATGATACAAAATAGTGATGTCATAATCCTTAAGCAACTCCAGCCACATTCGCTGTCTCAAATTAAGGTCCTTCTATTTGAACAGATGCTGAAGGCTGCAATGGTCGGTATACACCTCACAAGAAACACCATATAGGTAATGTCTCCAAATCTTCAGAGCGTGAACTATGGCTGCTAGCTCCAAATCGTGCACAGGGTAGTTCTTCTCATGGGGCTTCAACTGGCGAGAAGCATAAGCAATAACTCTACCCTCCTGCATCAACACACATTTAATGCCAACTCTCGAGGAATCACAATACACAGTAAAAGAATCTAAAGCTGACGGTAATATCAAGACCGGTGCCGTGGTCAATGCTGTCTTGAGCTTCTGAAAGCTCTCCTTACACTCCTCGGACCACAAAAATGGAACACCCTTCTGAGTCAATCTAGTCAAGGGTGAAGCAATAGAAGAGAACCCCTGAACGAATCGGCGATAATACCCCGCCAATCCCAGAAAGCTACGGATCTCAGTAACTGAGGTCGGTCTGGGCCAACTCTGCACTGCCTCGACCTTCCTCGGATCTACCTAAATACCATCACAGGATACAACGTGCCCTAAGAATGCCACGGACTCAAGCCAGAACTCACATTTGGAGAACTTAGCATATAGCTTCTCCTCCCTCAATCTCTGCAACACAATACTCAAATGCTGAGCATGCTCCTCCCGACTACGGGAGTAGACTAGAATGTCATCAATGAACACAATCACAAATGAATCCAAATAAGGCCTTGAACACACTGTTCATCAGATGCATAAATGCTGCTGGGCGGTTGGTCAGCCCAAATGACATCACAAGTAACTCATAATGACCATATCGGGTCCGGAATGCAGTCTTCATAATGTCAGGACTCTCTAATCTTCAGCTGATGGTAGCCCGAACGAAGATCAATCTTCGAGAACACCCTAGCTCCCTGGAGCTGATCAAATAAATCATCAATACGAGGCAGAGGATACTTATTCTTCACCGTTACTTTGTTTAGCTGCCTGTAGTCAATACACATCCTCATGGATCCGTCCTTCTTCTTAACAAACAGGACCGGTGCACCCCACGGCGACACACTCGGCCGAATGAACCCCTTATCTAGGAGTTCCCGGAGCTGCTCCTTCAATTCCTTCAACTCAGCTGGTGCCATCCGATACGGAGGAATGGAAATAGGCTGAGTGCCTGGCACCAAATCGATACCAAAATCAATATCCCTGTCCGTCGGCATGCCCGGCAGGTCTGAGGGAAACACATCAGGAAAGTCTCACACAATGGGAACAGAATCAATACTGGGAGTCTGGGCCTCGACCTCCCGCACAAATGCTAAATAAGAGAGACATCCCTTCCCAACCATTCGTTGGGCCTTGAGGAAAGATATTACCCCGCTAGGTACATACTCAGTCGTGCCTCGCCACTCGATCCTCTGAATGCCCGGCATAGCCAAAGTGACTGTCTTAGCATGACAGTCCAGAATAGCATGACATAGAGATAACCAGTCCATGCCCAATATAACATCAAAATCAATCATGCTGAGAAGCAACAGGTCTACTCGGGTCTCCAGACCTCCAATAGTGACCAAACAGGACCGGTATACGTGGTCCACAACAATAGTATCCCCTACCGGGGTAGATACATGCACCGGCAGCTCAAGACTCCCTCGGGTCGTGCCCAAATGAGGAGCAAAATATGTAGACACATAAGAATAAGTAGAACCGGGATCAAACAATACCGAGGCATCTCCGTGGCAGATTGAAATAATACCTGTAATGACAGCATCAGAAGTAACAGCCTCAGATCGGCCCTGAAAAGCATAGCATCTAGCCTGTCCGCCTGATCGGCCTCCCCTCGAGAGCGACCCCTAGCTGTCTGACCCTCACCCCTAGCTGGCGAGGCGGGTGCTGAAGTAGAAGGACCAGATGACGAGGGCTGCCCCCTCTGCTGATAAGATCTGGAAACAAGACGAGGACACTCCCTACGGTGGTGCCCAAACTCTCCGCACTCGTAGCAACTCCCCGGTGCTGGGGACTAAGACTGATAAGGACACCTGGCGCTGGACTGGCCAGCTGATGAACTAGGCCGAGATGAACACCGAGCAGATGGGGCCTGTGAAGAACTCTGAGCTGGCATGGCACTGAGAGATGGCTGGCTCTGGTTCGAACCCTGATAACCCTATCTAGAAGACCATCTGCCACGATCGGAGCGACCCGACTGCGAAGATCTGAAAGAGCGACCTCGGCTCTGTTGACTCTGGCCTCTAGTCTGAGTACCACTGGAACTAGCTGCACCTCAAGGCCTCTTGGCCTCCCTCTCATCCCACTGTCTGCGACAATCTGTCTCTATGTCGTGAGCAATATCCACGACATCCTCAAATGTACGACTCAAAACCCTCTCCCGAGTCATCAGAATACGAATGGGATAAATGAGGCCGTCCACAAAGCGTCCAATCCTCTCTCTGTCGGAATGAACCAACCACGGTGCATATCTGGACAACTCTGTAAACCTGATCTCATACTCTGACACTGACATGTCCTCCTGACGGAGACCCTCAAACTGCCTACGCATCTCCTTTCTCTAAGATCGAGGTACCCATTTCTCCAAGAACATAGTGGAGAACTCCGGCCATGATAGTGGTGCTGCCCCTGCCGGCCTGCGGCGCTCATAAACCTCCCACCAAGCGAAGGCTGGTCCCTAAAACTGAAAGGTAGTGAAAGATACCCCACTGGACTCCAATATCCCCGCCGTACGAAGCATCCGACGGCACTTATCTAGAAAACCTCGGGCGTCCTCGCCCGGAGCACCAGTAAACATGGGAGGAGATAACCTGGTGAACCTCTCGAGACAATGCTGCTCATCGTCTGTCATAGCTGGGACCCTGTCCCCCTGCACCTGATCTGCTGGCTGATCCGGAACCACAGGCTGAACTGGAGGAGCCTCTGGTGTCTGTATACCCTGCACTGCTGGCTCTGGAGTGCGTACTGCGGGGGTCTGATGACCACCCCCGATCCCTGATGCAGCTGCTGCAGTAGTAACTGAAACCGCCTGTGCTAGGCCAGTGCAGATTGCTAGTATCTGAGCCAGGGTCTCCTGTAGACCCGGTATGACAATGGGCACAGCTGGTGCCTGATCTGGTGCTGCTGGCACCCTCTGCAACTGGGGGCTGTGGGTCAGCTGGCACTGCCTCAGCTGCCCTAACTCCGCCACGACCACGACCGCGTCCACAGCCTCTAGCAGGTGGTAGTGGTGGTCGTCCTCCACGTCCGGATGATCGAGTTCTCGCCATCTGCGAAAGAATAGAATGTCAAAGTTCAGTTCAAGTCAAAAGTAATCGCACGACAAGAATTCCAAGAATTGAAACTTTTCCTAAAAGGGTTTGCAGCCTCCCGAGGATAAGTACAGGCGTCCCCGCACCGATCCACGAGACTCTACCAACCGGCTCATGACTCGCGAGACATGTTAACCTAGGCTCTGATACCAACTTGTCACGACCCAAACCCTGGTCGTGATGGCGCCCAACACAATGCTAGGCAAGCCCGACCATATCATCCCTTAAACCAGCCAGTTATTAATCAAATTAAACTTAAACAGTAAATGATCACATCAGGTGATAACCGAAACATAAAACATACAAAATACGGTCCCAAACATATCGTGGTGTCACAAGACTGAGCCTCTACAGAATAGCATCCTAATACAATCAAGTCTAGATAAGTAGGAAATCAACAAGATGATAGAGAAGGAGAAAACAAGCTCTGCGGACGCTGGCAGCTACCTCGTAATCTCCGCAATAGTAGACAAGGATCGGCAGCTACAATGTCTCAACTGCTCTCGGGCACCTGTGGATCTGCACAGAAAGTGCAGGGGAGTGGGGTGAGTATATTTCAACTCAGGTGAGTAACAATAATAAATAATAACTGAAGGTAAGAACTCCTGTGCTATCACTTAGCAGTTCTAAGGCAATCCTCACAAGTACGTCATCACTGTAGAAATACTCAAATCTCCAATCCACGCTTATCTCTACAAGATTCCACACTGAACCAACCCTCACTCGTACCCCTACGGTGTACGGCCATCTCAATATATAAAGACACATACCTATGTCTATAATGTATAAGTATTTAGGTAGATAGTAGGGTATGATTAAGTATAATGCTGCGGCGTGCAGCCCGCTCCAATACATATACCGCTGCGCGCGCGCAGCCCGCTCCATTTTACGTCGACGGCGCTCACCGGGGGTGTATACGGACTTCGGAGGGGCTCCCTAGGCCCAAGCACTATAACACCTGCGGCGTGCAGCATGATCCACACTAATATTACTGCGGCGTGCGATCCGATCCAATATATATATGTATATATCTCTATCATGCCGCGGCGTGCGGCCCGATCCCATAATATACACCGGTGCTCACCGAGAATGTGTGCGGACTCGGACTCCGAAGGGGCTCCTACAGCCCAATCGCAATAATAATGCGGCGTGCGGTTCGTCCCACATGTATATTACATGTATATTACATGCATATTCCTGCGGCGTGCAGTCCGATCCAATATATATACTGCTGCGGCGTGCAGCCCGATCCCATATAGGTAGATGTATATAATACCTCATAATGGGTCCTCGACCCTATCCCAGTCAATATGTGCTTGGCTTCTCAGGCCCAATATAATATATCACAGTGGGTCCTAGACCCTGTCTCAGTCAATATAGACTTGGCCTTTCAGGCCCACTCAACTAGAACAGGGAATTCCACCCTAGATAATCTCTCTCAATGTACACATCTAGTACTGGCTCATATTATGCTATACAGCTAGAGCTACGGCTGAGTGTATGTTTCCAACACGATATAAGGGTCACCTAGCTCTATAGGTTCCCTAATGCTCTACAGATCGGCACAAGGCCCCAAACATGGCTATTAGCCTAATTGTACAGTTATAATCTCAGTAACAGTCATACAACACAGTATTCTATTAGCCGGAAGGACTAAGTCCGAACCCCCAATCACAATGTCACCACGCCCGTCATAGAACGCGTGTCTCATCTCAATATAGCACTGTGAAGTGCTAGTACGAGGTTTCAAACCCTGAGTACATTGTTTACTACTACCACTCACCTCGAACCGGTAGAAGCTTCAATCCGCCTTGCGCTTGCCTCGCAAATCAATCTCCTCGGGTGCCAAATCTGCTCAAAATCATAGAGAATGCATCAATATACGCTAATTTCACGAAATTCATTCGAAATAACCCAATTTATTTCAAAACCCACAAGTTGTCAAAACCCGACTTTTGGTACACTTGTCAAAAAATTACAAAAATCACATATTCGGAATCCACATCTCGATACGAGTCTAGGCATACAAAATTTACCAAAATCGGACTCCATTTGCCCACTCAAATCGGTGTTTTTCTTAAATTTAGGCCTAGGGCTCAAACCCACCTTTAATCTTCCATTTACAGAAATTTAACCCATGATTTCATGTTAAAATGATGTAATTAAGCCACAATACTTACCTCCAACGAATCCCTAATGAATTACCAGCAATTCCCGTGAGTTTCTCTCTCTAGAACTCAAAAATGGCGTCTTTGGGTATTAAACCCGCGACTGGTTCTGTTCTGAACTTAACTTCACTGCCAGCCTCTTTTCTTCATCGCGTTCGCGACGCCTCTCACGCGAACGCGATGCCTTTTTCCCCTTCTTCATCGCGAACGCAACACTCTCTCACGCGTCCGCAAAGATCAACTCCTCAGCCTCCTGACTTTTACTCTACGCGAACGCGACGTGAAGTCCCGCGTCCGCGATGCCTTACCTTTTCCTCTTACGCGAACGCGACCCACCCATCGCGAACGCGATGGCCAACTGGCCTCAACCTTCACGAACGCGGCATTGCCCTCGCGAACGCGATGCCTTACTGAACCTGGCCTTCGCGAACGCGGAACCTTCCTTCGCGAACGCGAAGGCTTATTTTATGCCCAGTGATCTGCAGATTTCAGCAGACCATTTCATGCTTCCAAATGCCGGATGATGGTCCGGATTCACCCCGAGGCCCCCGGGACCCCAACGAAAACCACCAACATACCCCAAAACATGATACGAACTTGTTCCAATCATAAAAACACCATCCTAAACATCAAAATCACCAATTACACACGGATTCAAGCCTAAATTTCTTAAAACATTCCGAATTACACATTCTATCAAAAACCCAACCAAACGACGTCCGAATGACCTAACATTTTGCAGGCACATCCAAAATCACCTAACGGAGCTACTGCAACCGTCGGAATTCCATTCCGACTCCCGGATCAAAATCTCACCTACCGTTCGGATTTCGCCAAAATTCAACCTTAGCCAATTCAAGCCTATTTCTACACCGGGCCTCCAAATTCAATTCCGATCGCTCCCTTAAGTCGTAAATCACCTTCCGGAACTAACCGAATCATCAGAATCCGATTCCGAGCCCTCGAGCTAAATAGTCAACTCCGGGTTGACTTTCCTTATTCAAGTTCCTTCACAAAGGCTATATGCCTCATTTCCAATCCCAATCACTCCTAACTCACCCGATAGACTCTAACACTGATATAAAATTATAAAACATGTATTTACAACATAACAGGATGGTAATTCCCGTGACGACGGGCTGGGTCGCCACATATAGGAAGATGAGTTCGATGATGTAGAATGGGTGAAGAGTCATTAGGAGCAATTGGCTCTTATAGACGAAAAGAGAATGAATGAAGTTTGCTATGGTCAGCTTTATCAAACAGAATGTCCAAAGACTTCAACAAAAGAGTTAGGCTAAGACAATTCACATTGGGGCAGCTGGTGTTAAAGAAAATTTTCCCGCATCAAGAACAAACAAAAGGGAAGTTATCTCCCAATTTGTAGGGCCCATACATGGTTCACCGGGTTCTGGCGGGAGGAGCCCTCATACTTGCAGAAATGGTCAGAGATGTCTAGCCAAAGCCGATCAAATCATATGCAGTCATGCGTTACTATAAGTATTCTTATGCTTTCCTATATGATGTAAATTGAACTACGCCTAACAAGATTCCCGTTTAAGAGGAGATATTTAGGAAGCCCTATGGGTTTGGTCACAATTTAATAAAATTTTCATTTCTCCCCGCAATTGAAAATTGGGGCAGAATTTTGAGGAGGAACCTAAAAATTCTGAAGTGATTTCAGCTAGTCGTCGCAAGCAATAGTCAGAAGCATCAACCCATTAAACTTGAACAGAATTTTGAGGAGGACACTAAAATCCATAGTAAGAGAGGTCACAATGTTTCGAGCCATGTCACAGTCATCAGTTCATCTAAAAGCTATTCTTAATTATGTACTTATGTCATATTTTTACTAAATCATGCATGTTTATTTCTAAAATAGCCTTGTTTTGGAATGCTACCCCAATAATATGTACAACATCACCAGATCAAAGCCGAGCAGGTCAAGTAGAGCCATCGGAGATACGAACTAATGTTCCCCCATAATACTCACAATTTTTCTTTAGATACATGTAGTTGGATTGAGAAGGCATCTGACATACTATACACTCATGAGACAAACATTGTTTAGGAGTACAACTCTCAGAATTATCGCACTTACTCACATTTTCCATCCATACACACTAGTGATGTTCCGTGTAATACAATGTTCCTAGTAGTCACAATAGCGCAATCCACTATCAGCTAAAAAAGCCCTGTTACCATCCACTACTTTATTTCTTGCATAAGGCTACCATTCTGCCTTCTGAGACTAAACGATGTCTCTATCTGCATTTTCTGCATTGCATATGGCTACCATTCTTCCTCTTGAGACTAAACGCTATCTATATTTGCATTTCTGCACTGCATAAGGCTATTATTCTACCTTTCGAGACTAAACATCGTCTCCAACTACATTTTTGCATTGCATAAGGCTACCATTCTGCCTTACGAGACTAAACACCATCTCCATTTGCATTTCTTGCATTGCATAAGGCTACTATTCTGCCTTTCGAGGTTAAGCTCTACCTTCATCCACATTTGCATGGCTGAAAGATCGCCACCTTATCCATATTTGCATGACTGAAAGATCGCCACATTATTTACATTTGCATGGCTAAAAGATCTCCTACTTATTTACATTGCATGGCTGAAAGATCGCACCTCATTTATATTCTACGTGGCTGGGAGATCACCACCTTAATTATATTCTGCATGGCTGAAAGGTCACCACCTTATTTACTTTCTGCATGGCTTAATGATCGCGACCTTATCTATATTTGCATGGCTGAAAGATCACCACCAAATCTACATTATTGCATGGCTGAAAGATCGCCACTTATCTACATTCTGCATTGGCTGAAAGATTGATACCTTATTTACATTCTGCATGGCTGAATGATCGCCACCTTATCTATATTTTTACACGGCTGAAAGATCGCCACCAAATACTGGATCTTATTGGCTAGAAAGCTACCAAATTACCAAAGGTGTCCTTGTTTGGAGGCACCGTTGATTGGGAATGCAGACAGTATTACAAGTGAACTGAGTTATTACATATAGTATCAGAACCACTCTACGTGCAACTTTAAAAATGGTAAAGCAAACCACATTTAGGGTTCTCAGTCCCAGAGGGGGGATGTGGGAGGGGGAGGGGTGTATGTGACACCCTAGATGAATCAGGGGAGATGCACATGGGTGTAAGCCGTGTCTAAGGGGAAAAATTAATGTTTTATATTAATATTCTGTAATAAATCAAGCAATATATAGTAATAACAACTCTTTTTGGCAGAGAATACTTCATGGTGCTTTAATCAAGCACTTATTTGGGCTTGTAAAGGCTGTAGGTACGAATTTGGACGTAGACATTCTATTTTTTAAAGATCTTTGAGCGATCCTTTTTTTATTAAAAAAAAAAAAGAAAAGAGGTTGTGGCTAAGGAGAATTGAACCCCTCCCTTTGCAATATTTTTTAGAGGAAATAACATAATTGTGCAATATTTAAAAAATTAGAGTTGCATTCGCCGATACATAACAAAAATAGAACGTGGAAGCAATACATTTGCTTTAAAGAGATTACATGGGTCTTGCATTACTTGCCAACTATAGACATGCATGGTCTAAAAATAATTTTTCCCCTTTAAAAATTAAGATGGTTTAAAAGCGAAACAAAATTATTAACCGAGTAGATGACTTATTGGCTTATTGGTATCGAATATCGGGGTAATGTATTGAGATTTTGTAATTAAGGGCTTAACGTTTTAGGGACGGATTAGTCAATTTTCTTATCGTATAAATCTTTAACCGTTAAAATTTTTATATTTACACTTTTATCCCTCTGTATATAAAAAATACTATTGAAACGATGTGGTAGTTGACTCTTGTACAGTCTAGTTATAATGTCTAATGTGGTAGTTTTGCTGACAATATCAAGGCCTAAAAAGAAGATCTTAGCATCTTTCTGCCACAGATCAAGCAATACAAAACTCCATAGAACAAATCGACCAAGAACATTCTAATCAAATTGATTTTAATTGACTACAAGCCCTAAGATACATATTTAAGAAAAAAGACAAAGACATTTGCTAGATTGAAAGATATAAAAACAAAAATCCTATCGTAATATCTCGATGGATTCAAGGGAGCATCTTTCCTCGAAACTGTAGACTTTATCACTAGAAAATAGAGTCAAGGTAGACTTTCTATTTTTATTTTCACCTGTTTTGTATGATTGTTCAAAAACATTCTATTTTACTTACAATAGAAAATACGTGTCCACCAAACTATATAGAGAATCGGGCTATCAATAGATTTCCAATGTAGGACCAAACAATATAGGGAACTAGGTTCTATATTTGTTCCTACAATAAATCGGCAGTAAATAAAGAACACAGAGGAATTTTACGTGAAAAACTCCCATCTCACTAGATTAAAAACAACGACTTACCCTTATAGGATTTCAACTTCATTACTGAGCAAACTTTAGATTACAACCTGTTGTAACGTAGGAATAAACATATTAATCTTCACTAACTTGTAACTACACTATTACAAGTAACTTTTAATAACTCTATTACAAATATTTAATCACTTACTAACATTTTACAATACTATTACAAGCCACTTTGTAACAACTCTATTAGAAAGACTTCACCACTTAACTAACTCTAACTAAGACACAGAGGTAGGAACTACAAGTGAAGAATAAAATAATGAAGGTCAACAAACCTAAGGACTTAAGATATCTTCAATCTTTGGATTTGGTCCTTGAGGTTGCAGTAGCTTTGTTATTGATATATGTAGTGGCTACACTTGAGAAAATATTTTCTTTTTGATATGCAAGTATTCAAGTGATTGTGTTTTACCTCCCTTGTTGTTAATAATACATATGCTCTAAGTTATGATATTTCATCTTTTGATAATTTGCCAACCGTTCTCAAGGAATCAGGTACGGACCAGATATAATCAGTACATGTACGAAATCTGATTCTCAGGGGGAATATCAATTTGGGTTTTGTCATCATCAAAAATGGGAAAAATGATAAGTTATGGTATCTTGTGTTTTGATGATTTGCCAAACAATCTTGAAGAACCACTTGTAATCAATTCCTTTAGTCTGGTTCTCGTAGGGAATATGGCTGATTCGCATGGGTAATAATATGGAGATTGATTCACGTCCAAGCAACGGTCGTAGTCAATATAACCTGGTCTAGCAAGTCCAAGATCGATCCCACAGAGAATTAACTTATCAATCACAACTTTCACAACCCAAGAGTACTTCCGAATCAAGTTCCCAAAAGTTAGAGTATCTTTGTGTATGATTTTCGACTAACTACTTGCAAGAATTAATAATGCTTAAAAGAAAGAATTGAATATAGTGTAAAAAGAATATTATGAGAAGGACTAAGGTATTGATTTCCCCCATTGATGGAATCCCTTATCGTTATGCTCATACAAATTGTTAATATATTCTATCAATCATGAACGCTATGTGTATCGTAACCCTCTCCCGAGCAATTACAATAATTTACTAGTGCACTCTCCCGAGGTACCCTAGCTAGCTTTAATTTGAATAGTTCACTTAAGATTGCACCCAAGACTTTGTTATTCCTAACCCCGTCTTTACGCCTAAAGTTATAGATTCCTCCAATAACCTAGGTGTGGTGTTGTTCAACAATAAACCTAAATATGCACTATTTTCCAAGTTATGCACACTAAATAGGCACAACTAATTGGGACGTCTACCAATTAACTACAACAAGAATGAACAAATAGAAATCTAAGTTACAATTTGTAATCACATAAACGATAAGTTCATCACTCAATAGGTTCCATCAAAACCTTAGAATAGAATTTAGCTACTCATGCTTGAAGAAACAAGAATAATAATTGAAATCATAAAGAAATAATTGATATAAAATAAAAGAAAGAGTTTGAGAGGATTCTCTCTTACTAAAAACCTTGCAAAAGTAATAAAATAAATATGACATGCCTCTATGGGGAAAACTAGGAGTTTATATAGAGGTTTTAGGGCTTTAAACCTAAATTCGAGTCTATTTGGGATTGCTGCTGCGGAACCTTCCGCGGTTCGTTCGCGGCCGCGAGCGGACCGCGGACAGTCAAACTTCAGAGGCCTTATTTTTTCGTGGTTCATCCGCGCCCGCGAGTGAACCGCGGATGAACAGTGCGTCTGATTCTTCCCTGCTTCTTCAAGCCCTCTTCACTTTAGCTCTTCTTTTGGCCTTTTCATCAACCTAGGACTCCAAAATAGCTCTTTATGGCACCAATGTATCACATGTACCTGTAAAACACAAACGAACACTAATCAAAGCATTTTGTCCTCATAAACAACATTAATTCCATAACAAAGTGTGATTATTTAGGGTATAATTATAGTCAAATTCACCTATTATCAATACCCCACACTTAAACCTTTGCTCGTCCTCGAGCAATCTTTAATCACACTTTAGGCCAATTAAAAAATTTTTTGTCTCCCCAAAAATATGTCACAAAAGCTATTATACATGAACAACCTAAGATATGCATAATCTTTACTTAACCGCAAATTCTCATGCCCGCACATTATTACTTACTCTACTTATTACCAAAAACTTGCAAATTTACCTTCTTCCTCTTGAGTTACACACCCTCACATAATTTATTGAGAGAAGTTCCCACTTATAATCAATTCATAACATGGAACATATAAGTATCGGAAAAATTCACTCACTCTCAACAAAGAACATTCATATGCATACAGACACACCATAGGCTTGCCCCTAGTGTAATACTCCACTAATCGAGTTATTCAATCATAAATCAAGAGGTCTTTAAGGGCTGTAATGTTGGCTATGAGACGGGTAGGATACTTTTAGTTATAGTGACTAACCTCCATAAGCATTTTTCTTTTCTTTTTTTACAATTTCCCTTTTCGTTTTCTTCCTTATGTCTTCCCTAAACATTCTTTCACCTTTATTTACTTTGAATCCCCACTTGTCTTTTGTTGGTGTAACTGACCTTTCTAATTCTCATATATACATTAATATAGCTCTTTTTCTAAGATTTTATTCAATATAGCTCATCTTTTCATTCTTTGCAATACATTTACATTATTTTGGCCAACTCACTATTTTCTACCATTCATTCTTGATTTTCCCTTTTCAATTTCCCTTCACCCCACACTTAAACTTTTGCATATTCATTACAATACAAGTGCTTTTAGGAGGTAAAGTAGAACAAATTTAATAATTTGAAGAACATTCAAGGGTTATCAAAGAATAGGCTTTAAGCTCAAAGGGGTTAACTAAGATATAATGTAAGGGTGAATTCATGTCTATTGGTATATGGGGTTACACAAAGAAATGCCTCTATCCTTTCTACAACCAAACAACTTCTATTTTGCTTTGTAAATATACAGGGCAAGTTCTAGGCATCATGTACAACATACAATGTAAGTAAAAACCTCACACACACATGGCATGCAACTCATTTGGAATCTAGTTTATCTACAAAGTCCTATCGATGTTCAAGCAAGCATTATTGTGCAATTTAAGGCATATTGAGATTCTACAATCAAGCTTAGCAGATACATTCTCAAGTTCAATTTACGCTTTTGCTAATGTGCATATTTGGGGTTACATGTTGCCCTTTTTTTTGTACCTCTAATCCTAAGAAAAGAAAGAAAGAAAAGAAAGAAGAAAAAAATCTACCTAACCCGGTTCAATAAAAACCCTTGGAAAAGAACCGCGGTCAAAAGAAAAACCAAGGGGAGATGATACACTACCTAGAAAAGAAAAATAAAAGAAAGAAAAATTCCTACGTGGACTACTTCCCTCAAGAGTACTTGTCCTAAATAGTCCGTCATCAGGAAGAGTCCTCTACTCATATTTTTGGATTTTTTAAAATTTTATGATTTGTTTGTATTTTTATTATTTTATATTACTTACTATACTAATATATACATTATGTACAAGATAAGTTACCCACCCCACACTTAAAAATATGTCATGTCCCCATGGCGTAAATAAAAATTAAAACACAAGAGGGGCAAGAAAACTTACCCGTGACTCACTCGGAGTCGGAGACGGTGGATGGGTCGACATGGCATGCTCTCCCAAGTGCTTTGAACCATGCCATAAACCTGTTTTCTGACCGGGCTTGCCTAGTGGACATGGCATCTAGCTGTATGTGCAAGCCATCTACAGAGGTGCGCAGAGCAGCAACCTCCTCCTCCATTGACCTTAACATAGGTCTTGTGGACTCGGATGTAGACATGCTTGCTCCACGAGGAGCAGGCCTGGAAGGTCCGGCTGAATCCGTGGAGTGCCTGGCCCGGGCATCCGGTACAGGATCGTCCTCCTCGTCTAAGTCAATAGGGGTTATGTCTCGTCCAACCCGGATATTAGCATCTCTGAATGGAGCTTTCGGTAGTAGCTCACCGTCAACATCAGTGACTGGGGTGTGGTTGAGGAGACACAACGTAGTGACAAGAGATGGGTAATAAAAACCCTTGGCAGTGAGGGATCCCCTCAATACCATCTCGTCACTAATAACTCGGGCAATATCAACATCCCGAGGTGTTACAAAACACCAAGTCAAAACAGCCCTATTAAAGTTAACATCTGTGGTGTTACTTGAGGGCAAAATACAGTTGCAAATTATGGAGAACCAACATTTGGTAGTGTGTGTAAAGCAGTTAGAGTGCAGAGTTTGATTTCTAATCCATACTGGGATGCCATCTACACATAAGGCCTCTATTAGCATGTCCCATGTGACACCGGGCCTATCATGGTAGTAATCAACATCACTAGTGTGCAATGGCAGGCGAAGTACTCGCCGAATAGTAGGAATATGAGCATTGACCCGCTTACCTCTAACAAAAACTTCTCTGACCATAGCATAAGGAGCATTGGCATAGAATTCCCGGACAAGCATCTTGTTCACCTTAGGAGGTGAGTCAAAGAGGAACTCCATCTCGCGCCTCCGAATCTCATCATAAATTTTCGGCTTCTCCGAGCGGATAGCTATCCTGTCAACTTCTACCTCTTGGAGCCACTTCTTGTTTGCTTTAATGTGAAATGCATTTTCGGCTCCTTCATCAGCAAACCTAGACTCGTCATAAGTCGGTTGCCTGGATGAGCTAGCACCATGTCGTGCTCTCTTTGGGGCCATGATCCTGCACAATTAAGATAGCCAAAAAGTTTGTAAACCGTTAGTCATTGGAAGGCTACTCAGACTTCGCCATCCTTGAAAACTCACAATTGATCATTCTTTTTGTGCAATTCCCTCATACTTCTATATTAAGATTCTTTATCTAACTATTTTACACATGCCTATTTGAGCACCCCACACTTAGTTCTTTGAACACTTCTAATATTACCCAACTGACTTAGTCCATCCCTAATAAAATACACCATTATTAATTCATGAGTTGGGCATTATTTTTCCTAAAGTACATTAATACCTTATGAACAAGTATAATTTGCCCAACTTAGCTTAATAATCAACATACATGGTGTTCATACTATTTTAGGTTTCCAAATCATGAAATTAGCATCAACAACACAATTGAAAACCCATAAACCAATTATTTACCAAACTTCAACTATATGACATGATTCCTTAGTAAAAATTCATGGAAACATGTATAGTGCAAAGAAAACCACATCATATTCAAGAGATATCCTAATATAACAATATCTAATTACTTCTACAAACTAAATAATCAAGAACTAAGAATAAAAACAAAATAAAAGAGAAGAGAAGTAGAGAAACTTACAAGTAATACGATGAAGAAGTAATGGAGGAAGAATGGGGTGAATTGGAGAAGAGGGTTTTGGGAATTTTTAGAGAGAAGTGGGAGAGTTTTGAGTTAGAGAGAGAGAGAAATTGGGAGAGTGGGGGGGTGGCTGAGTGTTTGTGAGGGAGAAGGGGAGTGATTTTAGGGTTTTAAAGAAGGGAGGGAAAAGAAAATAAGAAAAAAACTGCAATTTTTGCCGACCGCGGAACTGACCGCGACTGTTCGTGGTTCGTTCGCGGCCGCGGATGGACCGCGAACAGTCGAGATTCAGAGAGGTCATTTTTTCGTGGTTGGTTCGCGGTTGCGAATGGACCGCGAACAGAGAAAGTTCGGAGAGGGCATTTTTCCGTGGTTCATCCGCGGTCGCGGATGGATCGCGGACAGTGCCCCTCTTTGAAATTTTTTTTTCTTTCTTTCTTTCTCTTGACTGTTCAGCAAAAATTTGTGTTTTTCTTGTATTACTTTATTACTTATTACTAAGATAAAATTACTTACAACATGTTCGTGGGTTGCCTCCCACCTAGCGCCTGATTTAACGTCGCGGCACGACTCAACTTAGCGCATTTTACGGCTCGCTAGACCTTTGAGGTTCATCCAACCGCAATTCTACCTTGTCCTCCATGTCATCCAAGCCTATGTATTGTTTCAACCGCTGTCCGTTTACCTTGAATGTACGTGATCCATCCATAGTTTGAATTTCCACAGCTCCTGACTCAAATGCCTCAATTACCTTGAAGGGTCCTGACCACCTTGATTTCAATTTACCTGGGAACAATCGAAATCTTGAATTGTATAGTAGTACTTTGTCCCTGTTTTTGAAGTTACGCTCAACGATATTTTGATCATGGATCTGCTTCATCCTCTCTTTATACAATCTTGTATTTTCATATGCCAGATACTGAAATTCTTCTAGCTCATGCAACCCAGTCAACCTTGCTTTACCTGCTTCATCCAAGTTGAGATTCAATTGTTTTATCGCCCACCACGCTTTATGCTCTAATTCAACCGGTAAGTGACAAGCTTTTCCGAATACCAATTTGTAAGGAGACATGCCAATGGGTGTTTTGAATGCTGTTCTATATGCCCATAGTGCGTCATCAAGCTTCCTGGACCAGTCGGTTCTTGTGGCGTTCACTATTTTAGTCAGTACACTTTTTATCTCCCTGTTGGAAACCTCAACTTGTCCGCTAGTTTGCGGGTGATATGGAGTGGCCACACGGTGTTTAACATCATACTTGGCCAATAATTTCTCAAAAGCTCGGTTGCAAAAGTGTGTGCCCCCGTCACTGATGATAGCCCTTGGAGTCCCGAACCGGGTGAAAATATTCTTCTTCAAAAATCTCACTACCACCTTAGCATCATTGGTGGGTAATGCTGCAGCTTCCACCCATTTGGACACGTAGTCAACTGCAAGAAGTATGTACTTATTGCCGTATGAGCTAATAAAGGGCCCCATGAAATCTATTCCCCAGACATCAAACACTTCCACTTGCTGGATTGGATTCATCGGCATCTCATGACGCCGGGAGATGTTCCCGGTGCGTTGACATTTGTTGCAACCTTTCACCCACAAGTGCGCATCCTTAAACACCGTCGGCCAATAGAACCCGGCCTCAAGTATTTTGGCAGCTGTACGTATTCCTCCAAAGTGACCACCATATGCTGAAGCATGACATGCCTGCAAAAGAGAAGATTGTTCTATCTCGGGGACGCATCTCCGGATCATGTTATCAAGACATATCCTAAACAAATATGGTTCATCCCAATAATAATACTGACTTTCACGAAAAAATCTTTTCCTCTAGACCGATGAGAGGTCATGAGGAACAATGCCACTAGCTAGATAATTAGCATAGTCAGCATACCATGTGTTTCCAGGAGAGTGATGGTGAGCAACTGCTCATCTGGAAATGTTTCCAGAATTTCCCCACTCTCTTTGACAAGTTCAGCTCCTTCAAGTCTTGACAAATGGTCAGCTACTTGATTTTCAGTACCTTTTCTATCTCTAATTTCGAGGTCGAACTCTTGGAGAAGCAACACCCAACGAATTAAGCGTGGCTTAGAGTCCTTTTTATCAATTAAATATCTTAAAGTTGCATGGTCTGTGTATACAATTACCTTTGATCCTATGAGATAGGATCGGAATTTGTCGAATGCAAACATGACCGCCAGCATCTCCTTTTCCGTCACTGTGTAGTTTAACTGTGCTCCACTAAGAGTTCTACTTGCATAGTATATTGGATGCACCAGCTTATCTTTCCTTTGGCCCAGCACTGCCCCCACTGCATAATCCCTTGCATCACACATTAACTCAAATGGTTGCTCCCAGTCTGGGGCAATGATGATGGGTGCTATGACCAGCCTCTTTTTCAGTTCCTCAAAAGCAATCCTGCATTCGTCAGAAAAAACAAAAGGGTTATCTTTTTCAAGTAACTTACAGAGAGGGTTTGATATTTTGGAGAAGTCTTTGATGAACCTCCGGTAAAAACCGGCATGTCCAAGAAAGCTCCTTATGGCCTTGACGGATGTTGGTGGAGGCAACTTGCAATGACATCAACTTTAGCACGGTCTACCTCAATGCCTTTGCTTGAAACCCGGTGCCCCAGTACTATACCTTCTTATACCATAAAATGGCACTTCTCCTAGTTTAGCACTAAATTTGTTTCCATGCACCTTTGTAGCACTCTAGTCAGATTGGCAAGGCATTCATCGAATGAATTCCCACTGAGAAATCATCCATGAACACCTCCATAATGTCTTCCACCATGTCGGTTAAAATAGCCATCATGCACCTTTGGAATGTGGCAGGTGCATTGCATAGTCCGAATGGCATCCTCATGAAGGCGAAGACGCCATAAGGGCATGTGAAGGATGTCTTCTCTCTATCTTCGGGGGCTATGGAGATTTGATTGTACCCCGAGTATCCATCAAGAAAGCAAAAGTGGGACCTCCCTACCAACCTGTCAAGCATTTGATCAATGAAGGGAAGTGGGAAGTGATCTTTGCGGGTGGCTAGATTCAACTTCCTATAGTCCATGCATATTCTCCATCCGGTGACGGTTCTTGTTGAAATCAGTTTATTGTTGTCATTTTTCACTACCGTCATGCCTCCTTTCTTTGGCACACATTGGACCGGACTAACCCAGCTGCTGTCTGAGACTGGGAAGATGATTCCCGCATCTAGCCACTTTATTACTTCCTTCTTTACCACTTCTTTCATGTTGGGATTCAGCCTTCTTTGATGTTCCCTGGAAGGTTTGTGTCCATCTTCCAGGAGAATTTTATGCATACAATAGGTTGGGCTAATCCCCTTTATGTCTGCCATGGTCCACCCGATGGCAGTCTTGCATTCCTTGAGTACTTGTATAAGCTTTTGGGCCTGCACATCTAACAACTAGATAAGATAATAACAGGTAACATGGAGTTAGGACCTAGATACTCATACCTGAGATGTGATGGTAGTGGTTTAAGTTCAAGCTTCGGTGGCTCTTCTATGGATGGCTTTGCTGGTGGGCTTTCTCTTTTCTCTAAGTGTAGAGGTTCGAATTCGAGCTCTCTCTGCCAGAATCCCTTGCCTTCCAGAGATAATACCCATTCGGCCAAACTTTCACCGTTTACCTATTCCATGTTCATCAAGCATGCTTGAAGCGGATCTTCAATAGTCAATTCTGCATCGTCGGTCTCCACTATCACATCAACCACATCAATTAGAGAGCAATTTGCGAACTCACTAGGACGCCTCATGGATTTTTGCACATTGAAGATGATCTCCTCATCATTCAACCTCATCTTGAGTTCCCCAGTTTCACAATCAAATATGGCTCTCCCAGTGGCTAGGAATGGTCTTCCTAGGATTATGGGAATTTCTTCGTCGACCTTGCAATCAAGAATAACAAAATCGGCCGGGAAACATGAACTTCCCAACCTGGATTAGCACATCATCTATAATACCAAATGGACGCCTAACCGTCCTGTCAGCAAGCTGTAAAAGCATAGAGGTGGGTCTGGCTCTCCCAATACCTAACCTCTTATAGACAACTAAGGGCATGAGATTAATGCTTGCCCCCAAATCATATAAGGCCTTAGCAAAGGCATAATTCTTTATAGTGCATGTGATGGTGAAACTACCTGGATCAGATAGCTTCTCAGCAACGGGTCTGGAGACCACTGCACTACAAGTCTGGGTGAGTGTAACTGTGGCCAAGTCTTGGAAATCAAATTTCCGCGACATCAAATCTTTCATCATCTTAGCATAACCAGGCATTTCTTTTAAAGCTTCAATTAATGGAATGTTTACCTGGATTTGCTTGAGCATGTCGAAGAACTTTTTGTATTGCTCCTCTTTCTCGTGTTTGGCCAACCTTTGGGGGAATGGTGGTGGAGGCCTCTTCTTCTCGGTGACTTGGGACTTTTCTTTGTCTATCACTTTCTCATCAATTTGCTGCTTTACCTTTTCAGCTACTTTCTCCGTTCCCTGCTTTGCCTTTTTATTTTCAGCAACTGGCTGGACTGTAACTTCTGTCAACCTTGTGGACTCATCCAGTTCAATGGGCAATGGAGTAGGTGTCTCAGCCTGTCTGTCGCTTTTCTCACTTTCATTCTCAGCATCAAGATCTCTACCGCTTCTCAGGGTTACTGCCATCATCTGCTTTGAGATTTGGTCCTTCGGGTTTGTTTGTGTATCTGTAGGCAATGTCCCTTGAGGATGATTGTTGCGAGACGTAGCAATCTGACCCACATGTACTTCAATATACTTGATGGCGGCATCATGTGCATTTATCCTCTCATTTGTTTTGGCATTTGACCTAATTACCTGCTGCATCATAGCTTTTAACTCTGCGAACCCATCGTCATGTCTACCCCCATGAGGTGGTGGAGGTGGATGGTATCCCTGTTGCTGATTTCTGAAAGTTTGAGGTCTAGGATATGGAGCCATGTTGTGTGGTGGCCTCATACCTGCTTCATTAAATTATGGCTGGGGAGGTCTGTACTGTATTGGAGCCTGTTGGCCCCAGTTTTGATTACCTTGTCGCTGTCCTCCACAGTTAGCCACATAGTACATATCCTCATGCTGATGATGATGTTCTTGGTCCGCAGCCCATGGATTACCTATGGGTTGGCTAATGCAAGATGTGCATAAACCACCATTGGTAGTATCTACAATGTGAACTTGTTGCTTAACCCCTGATTCTTCCACCTTCTTTGTCAGGATGCTCATTTGTGTCAATAAAGTTGCCACGTTCTCCTCCAGAGTGTTGGATGGATCCAGAGGTACAGAGTGTACCACTGGTGTGATAGGAGCATTCCTGGACGTCCACCCGGAATTTTGAGCCATCTTGTCTAGCAAATTTGCCCTCTCTCCAAGTCTTGCTCAGAAAAGCCCCACCTGCTGAAGCGTCTACAATGTTCTTCATGCTGTCTGAAAGCCCCATGTAGAATCTTTTGCCCAACATCTGCCCAGGAATCCCATGATGAGGACACATAACCAGCATACCCTTGAATCTGCCCCAAGTTTCATGTAATGTTTCAATTGGTTTTTGCTTGAAGCTCACGATCTCATCAATTTGTTGAGTTGTCTTGTTAGGTGGATGAAACTTGTTGTGAAATTGTTTTACTAACTCATCCCAAGTTGCAATGGAGTTTATTGGGAGTGAGTTTAGCCATATCTGTGCTGCTCCTGTAACTGAGAACGGAAAGAGTAATAATCTGATAGATTTCGGAGTTACATTCGGTTGTCTTTGTGTTTTGCATATTGATAGAAAGTTCTTGAGGTGCTGCTGTGGATCTTCAACCTGAGACCCAGAGAATAATCCCTTGTTTTGCAACAAGTGAAGCATGTTGTTAGTAATCTGGAAAGACTCAGCTTGAATTGCTGGCACAACGATGGCAGTTGCCAAATTATCCGCTGTGGGTTGTGCCCAATCGAACAATGCACCTTCTTGTGCCTCATGTGCCTCTTGCATATTTAGCCCGGCTTGCTGGTTTTGAGCGTTTATGTTACCCATGTCGAAGTCTAGTTTGATTGGTTGTTGAGATTGTTGAATTTGTTTGATGGCTTTGTTACGTGCCTGGAAGGTTTGCTCGGGGTCTGAGAGTCCTTCAATTAGTTCTCCAGTCCTTGCAGATTTTCCAGGCATGCACCTGAATACCCAAATCAACAAACATCAAAATATTCAATATAGAGTGTAGAAAGAACCTAAATACACAAGAATGTTGAAGTTCTATCAATGGCAATTGATAATTCCGTTAATTCCCCGACAACGGCGCCAAAATTTATTCACGTCCAAGCAACGGTCGTAGTCAATATAACCTGGTCTAATAAGTCCAAGATCGATCCCACAAAGAATTAACCTATCAATCACAACTTTCACAACCCAAGAGTACTTCCGAATCAAGTTCCCAAATGTTAAAGTGTCTTTATGTATGATTTTCGACTAAGTACTTGCAAGAATTAATAATGCTTAAAAGATAGAATTGAATATAGAGTAAAAAGAATATTATGAGAAGGACTAAAGTATTGATTTCATGCTCATACAAATTGTTAATATATTCTATCAATCATGAACGCTATGTGTATCGTAACCCTCTCCCGAGCAATTACAATAATTTACTAGTGCACTCTCCCGAGCTACCCTAGCTAGCTTTAATTTGAATAGTTCACTTAAGATTGCACCCAAGACTTTGTTATTCCTAACCCCGTCTTTACGCCTAAAGTTATAGATTCCTCCAATAACCTAGGTGTGGTGTTGTTCAACAATAAACCTAAATATGCACTCTTTTCCAAGTTATGCACACTAAATAGGCACAGGCTAATTGGGACGTCTACCAATTAACTACAACAAGAACGAAGTTGAACAAATAGAAATCTAAGTCACAATTTTTAATCACATAAACGATAAGTTCATCACTCAATAGGTTCCATTAAAACCTTAGAATAGAATTTAGCTACTCATGCTTGAAGAAACAAGAATAATAATTGAAATCATAAAGAAATAATTGATATAAAATAAAAGAAAGAGTTTGAGAGGATTCTCTCTTACTAAAAACCTTACAAAAGTAATGAAATAAAGATAACATGCCTATATGGGGAAAACTAGGAGTTTATATAGAGGTTTTAGGGCTTTAAAACTAAATTTGAGTCTATTTGGGATTGCTGCTGCGAAACCTTCCGCGGTTCGTTCGCGGCCGCGAGCGGACCACGAACAGTCAAACTTCAGAGGCCTTCTTTTTTCGCGGTTCATTCTCGGTCGCGGGTGAACCGCGGATGAACAGTGCGTCTGATTCTTCCCTGCTTCTTCAAGCCCTCTTCACTTTAGCTCTTCTTTTGGCCTTTTCATCAACCTAGGACTCCAAAATAGCTCTTTATGGCATCCAATGTATCACATGTACCTATAAAACACAAACGAACACTAATCAAAGCATTTTGTCCTCATAAACAACATTAATTCCATAACAAAGTGTGATTATTTAGGGTATAATTATAGTCAAATTCACCTATTATCAGAGATTTATTTCTCAAGTGCAATATCAATTCCAAGTTTGTCATCATCAAAAAGGAAAAAATTGATAAGTTTTGCATCTTTTATTTTGATGATTTGAATAACTTCATGAGAAAAACAGATAAGGAACTTGACACAATTAGTTCTCTTGCGTCCAGAGTAACCAGTTAGATGTTTGGTTCCATTCTCAATGAAATAAGATAAGATAACAACAAAGGGAACATATATGGATTAGCTCCCTTGGTCTTTGTATAGTCAACTCTATAGGTTCAAGATTCTCAAGACTTTAGGATCGCAATGTTCTAGTTTAGAATCCGTTTTGGGATATGTCTCAACTCTTCAGTCTCGAAGGAACAACTAAGGGAACATGTCTGTACCAGTTCCTGAGGTGATTGTACAAAGTCAATTCTCCAGTTGGAAAGTGCTGCCTACACACGCTATAGTGTAGAAATAGTGCAGCAGTCACCTTTCTGCAGAAAGCTTTTTACCTACCTTGCTTACATTATTGTATGTGAGGTCACACATGTATTATTAACAACAAGGGAGGTAAAACACAATCATTTGAACACTTGAAAATCAAAAAGAAAATATTCTCTCAAGTGCTAGCCACCACATCTCTCAAGAACAAAGCTACTGCAACCTGAAAGACCATATCCAAAGATTGAAAATATCTTAAGTCCTTATATTTGTTAAGTCTTTGTTATTTTGTTCTTCACTTATAATTCCTACTTTGCTTAGTTAGAAGCATTGTGTAGGAAATCCTTTGTAAATCATAAACCTTGTGTTTGTGTCTTAGCTAGAGTTAGTCGAGTTGTGAAGTCTTTATAATAGAGTTATTACAAAGTAGCTTGTAATAGTGTTGTTATAAGTTAGTGAATGATTAAATCTTTGTAAAAGACTTATTAAAATATAGCTTGTAATAGTGTAGTTACCAGTTAGTGAGGGATTAAAATGTTAATTTCTAGGTTAAAATAGGTTGTAATCGAAGTTCACTTAGTAGTAAAGTTGAAATCCTACATGGGTAGGTCGTGATTTTTAATCCCGTGAGCTAGGAGTTATTTACGTAAAATTGCTCTGTGTTCTTTATTTACTTCTAATTATCTGTAGAAATAAATGGAGAACCTAGTTCCTTATAGTGTTTGGTCTTACAGTGAAAACCTATAGAGAACCCGCTTTTCTGTAGTTTGGTGGATTCTTTCTATCATAAACCAAATAGAATTTTTTTGAACAATCATATCAAATGGGTGAAGATAAAAATAGAAAGTCTACCTTGACTCTACTTTGTAGTGATAAAGTCTACATTTTCAAGGAAAGATGCTCCCTTGAATTCTACTTTGCAGGAACAATCATACGATTTTTTTTAATATAATTCGATCCATCAAATACCTTTGTCTCTTTTCTTAAATTTGTATCTTAGGGCATGTAGTCAATCAAAATCAATTTGAAAAGAATGGTCTTGGTCGATAAGTTATCTGGTGTTCTCGCGTTGCATTTTTGTGGCAAAAAGAGGCTAAGATCTTCCTTTTAGGCCTTGATAATGTCGGCAAAACTACCATATTAGAGTTTATCGCTGGAGAGTACTAGAGTCAACTACCACAGTATTTTAGAAGTACTTTTTATTTGCATGGGAGTAAAAGTATAAATATAAAAGTCTTAAAGGGTTAACAGTTTACCCGATAAGAAAATTGAGTAATTTGTCCCTAAACCATTAAACTGTTAATTACAAAATCTCAATTCATTACTCAAATATTCGATACCAATAAGCCAATAAGCCATTTGCTCGATTAATGGTTTCGGTACGATTTTAAACCGCCCTAATTTTTAGAGAGGAAAAAATTATTTTTAGACTATGCATGTGTATAGTTGGTAGATAATGCAAGACCTATTGAATCTCTTTAAAGCAAATAGATTGCTTCCACGTACAATTTTTGCTGTGTATCAGTGAATGCAACTCTAATTGATTAAATTATTTATTATGTAAATCCTTATCTTTTAAAATTTGTCTGAGTTCCTCCTCATTGTGTTTTTTCGTGTTTAAATTGAAATTAAATTATCAAGTTGCAAATGCCAGTACTTTAACTCAATCTCAAAAGTGTAGAATCTTGAAACCATCAAAAAGAGCAGTTTTACACTCATAAATTCAGAGTTCATAGTCAACATTTACCTTCTGCATAATTTTAAAATACGTCAATATAATTTTTTTATATACCCATTATCTAATATCCTTCTTGTGTATTATCGATATATGTTATCTGTTAAATATGTCACATACACTCATATAAAAGACTCGTCATCATTGTTGCGATTTATCTATTCACTCTAATTACTTATGGCATAACTTTGATGTCAATAATAACATCCAAATCCATTAGTGATAGAATTGCGCGCATGACTTTATACTGGGCCACTAAAATAAATTTTTTAGTTCTTTATGTATAAAAAATCATTTCTATTTTTGTTTGCTTCCATATCTATGGAAGCTCTTAGCTGAAGGCTTGACATGGAGAGGAAGCAAAGAGGAAAACTCAGAAAAACAGAGTTACTGTTTTATTGAAGAAGGGGAGAAATAAAATTGTATTTACAAAGAAGTAACTACAGTGTATTTATACAATTAATTAGTTACTAACTTTCTAACTACCTGTCTAACTAATCATACTAATATGTTAAGCTGACACTCCTCTTAACTACCTTATAAGTAACTATAGTTTAGTAGTTCCACTTCTCTTAACACTTCTCTTCAAGCAGAAGGCTTGAAGAAGTTCTTCACTCCAAGCTTATCTAGTAGGTAGTCATGTTGAGTCTTTCCCGAGCTCTTTGTGAGTAAGTCTGCTAACTATTCCTTGGTAGATACATGCTGAGTTTTTATTACACCTTGCACTATTCTTTCTCGAACAAAATGACAGTCCATATCAATATATTTAGTTATTTCATGGAAGATGGGATTAGCTACAATTTAAATTACAGCTTTGTTAATCACACATAAGTTTCACATGTGACTTTAGATGAATTCCAAGTTCTTCGTACAACCCAGTCAGCTAAAATATCTCAGCAGTACATGATGCCATACTTCTAAACTCAACTTCCACAGAACTTGTGGAGAAAGTCTCATGTTTCTTTGATTTCCATGAAATCAAAGCATCACCAACCTTAACTATATAACATGTGACTGACCTCCTTGTTTGTAAGCATGAACCTAGGCAGAGTCACAGTATGCATACTGCTAATCAAGGGTGGACCCACGTGGAGTCAAGTGGGTTCATATGAACCCACTTCATCGAAAAATAATATTGTATATATAGGTATATTTTTGCTGTTTTCAAACAAGTAATGATATAATATTATTTTGAACCCACTTAAAACAAGTAAAATACGTAGCTTGTTGGTAAATAGGATTCAAATTTTCCACATGGTCCTAAGTTCTAAACCATCTAGTCACATATGATTTCTAATTTTTTTTGAACCCGCTAGATAAAAATCCTAGGTCTACCATTGCTGCTGATTTGCATTCTCTGCTGGCATAAAGAGTCCTAGCCCATAAACTCCTTTTATGTACCTCCCAACCCTCAAAGCTACTTCTATGTGAGACACCTTAAAACTATGCATATATTGGCTCAAGACTTGAACCACAAAGGCTATGGCTGGTCTAGTCATAGTCAAGAAAAGTAGCCTCTCTACAAGCTTTTGATAGCTGCCTAGATCCTTGAGTGTTGCACCTATTGCTTCTGAGCTTCCTATGCCTGCTACAAAATTGTTATACTCCTCATAGGTTATGTTTTGATTCACATCAAGGAGTGTGCATGCTGGCTTAGCTCCCCTTACCCCTAACTTAGAGATGAGTTATGTGGCATATTTTATTTAAGACATAACTATACCTTCTTTTGATCTCGAAACTTCAATGCCCAGAAAGAACTTCAGATCACCTAGATCTTTCATCTTAAATTTTCTCTACAAATCTGCTTTTGTCTGGTTCAATAGCACCCCATTGTTGCATGTGATTAGTAGATCACCCACATAAACCAGCACCACAACTAAATATTGCCCTTATATATGGCGAACATAGAGTAGTAGAATACCTGACATGGTTAGCCAACATTGTGCCAGTACCAAAAAAGAACGGGAAGGTCAAAGTCTATGTTGACTACCGGGATATCAACTGGGCCAGTCCGAAAGATAACTTCGCTTTACCAAACATAGACATCCTGATCGATAATTGCGCCAAACGTGACCTGTAATCATTTGTGAATTGTTTCGCTGGTTATCATCAGATCTGGATGGATGAAGAAGATGCTGAGAAAATGACTTTCATTAAGTTATGGGGAATGTACTCCTACAAGATAATGTCATTCGGCCTTAAGTATGCTAGGGCCACCTAAATGAGGGCCATGAATACCATTTTTCATAATATGATACACAAAGAGATTGAGGTTTATGTAGATGACTTTATCATCAAGTCCAAGAAGGCCACTGATCACATAGAAGATTTGAGGAAGCTTTTCAATAGACTCTGAAGGTACAACCTGAATCCTGCAAAGTGAGTATTTTGAGTTCCTTCTGGGAAATTACTTAGGTTTATTGTGAGCCACCGATGAGTAGAATTGGACCCATCAAAGGTCAAAGACATTCAAGAATTGTCACTGCCAAAGAACAAGAAGGGCGTAATGATTTTCTTTGGAATATTCAACTATATCAGTCGGTTCATAGAACAATCTACAATTATCTGTGAGCCATTCTTTAAGATATTGAAGAAGGACGCCGCTACCTAATGGATTGATGACTGCCAAAAATATTTCGGTAGAATCAAGTAATACCTATCAACACCACCAGCCTTGGTCCCGCCCGAGCTAGGTAGACCTCTATTACTCTACCTTGCAGTATTGGATAGAGCCCAGATCGCACTTGTGGGATTATACTGGGATGTTGTTGTTGTTGTATTATTGGATAGAGCTTTCAGCTGTGTTTTGGGGTAGCATGATGAAATGGGGAGGAAGCAGTAGGCCATCTATTATCTCAGTATCACTCCATACGAGCCCCGATATTCTCTTTTAGAAAGCACCTATTGTGCTTTGACTTGGTTAGCTCAGAAGTTGAGGCATTACTTCTATGCCTATACTACATATCTCGTATCAAGGATGGCCCTTTTAAGTACATCATTCAGGAGCCCATACCCATTGGCAAGCTAGCCGAGTGGCAAATCCTGCTGAGTGAATTTGATATTGTATACGTAACTCAGAAGGCAATCAAGTTATAAGAATTGGTAGACCTCCTTATTGAGAACCCTGTAGATGGAAAATATCAACCTTTGAAAACATATTTTCCCGACAAAGAGGTATTTTTCATAGGAGAAGACATTGTAGAATCCTATGATGGTTAGAGAATGTTTTTTGATGGAACAAAAAATTTCAAAGGAGTTGGCATGAGAGAAATTTTAGTATCAAGAACCGGTCTACATTATCCGGTGTCCGCCAAGCTTAGGTTCTCGTGCACCAGCAACATGGCCGAATGTGAAGCCTGCATCCTAGAGCTCAAGATGGCCACTGACATGAACGTATAAGAGTTGCCAGTAATTAGAGATTCAGTCTTTCTTATACATCAGG
>JASVEL010006852.1:0-33231 GCA_032618575.1 Nicotiana noctiflora | reverse complement strand
CGTCTTGACTGTAGCAGGTGTTCGAGTGGATCCTTTCATCATCAAGCCAGCAATACAGTTGCCGATAGCTGATAGCAAAGCTATTCCATGGAATTATGATCGGGTCACGACAACCTACAAAGGAAAAGAAGTTAAAGAGGAAGTCTATGGAGATTATTTTGGAATTAGTTGATGAGTCTAAGAATATTTCACACCATGAACAAATGGTCCTTGTTTTACGGTATGTTGACAAAAAAGGCCAAGAGAACGAACCATTTATTGGTCTTGTTCGTGTAAATGATACATCTTCAAAGTCGTTGAAAGAAGTAGTACTTTCTTTGCTAATGAAAAAAGTCCATCCATTCAGGGAGATGTTTTGCCCCTGCGGAATTGAGGAAGACTACCCCGGCAACACTAAAAAAGCCGGTAACTGACGAAGAGGCAGAAAAATTCCTGAAAAAGATGAAGCTGCATGATTATTCTGTCTTAGAACAGCTGAAGAAGACTCCTGCGCAAATCTCATTGATGTCCTTGCTGATACATTCCGAAGAACATCGGCAAGCTTTGATGAAAGTTTTGAATGAGGCCCATGTACCTGATAAAATCTCTGTGAGTCATTTGGAAAAGATCACCAATAGGATCTTCGAAGCAAACCGGATCACCTTCACCGATGATGAGTTGCCTGAGGAAGGCACCGAGCAAAACAAGGCTTTATATCTTACGGTAAAGTGTGAGGAGTCGGTGGTTACCAAAGTCCTAGTCGACAATGGGTCCAGTGCGAACATTTGTCCTCTCTCTACACTAAACAAATTGAAAGTGGATATCGGCAGGGTACGCAAGAACAACATATGTGTCCGAGGGTTTGATGGAGGAGGCAAGGCATCGGTCTGGGACATAGTGTTAATCTTGACAATCGGACCAGTGGAGTTCACCATGGAATTCCAGGTGCTGGACATGGTAGTTTCATACAACCTTCTGATAGGACGACCGTGGATCCATGCTGCAAAAGCAGTTCCGTCCAGCCTACACCAACTAGTCAAGTTTGAATGGGATCGACAGGAGATCGTAGTCCATGGAGAGAATGATCTACAACCAGGCACCATCGTCCCCTTTGTTGAGACAGAAGAAGATGTTGGGCCATGGGTATACCAGATCTGCAATGCGGTATCCGTCAACCGAGTTCCGGAAGGGGAATGCATTCTCAATGACAAAATAATTACTGCAGATGTCATGGTGGCTCATGAAATGCTGAGAAACGGTTTCGTACCCGGCAAAGGTTTAGGTGCATCTCTGCAAGGAATCATACAACCGGTATCTGTGGTCGAAAATGTGGGAACCTTTGGCTTGGGATTCAAGCCAACACCAGAGGACATCCAGCGATCCAAGAGGAATAAGCAGAAGACATGGGTGCTCCCGAAGCCTGTTCCGCGCCTTTCCCGATCTTCCCACAAAGTGGGGTTTGGGGAGGGTAATACGTACACAGGCCTTACCCCTACCCGAAAGGGTAGAGAGGCTGTTTCCGGCCGACCCTCGACTCAGAAAAAGAGGAGTAGCCTTCCAATTATTCAACTTTGTGGGATCGAAAGCAAAGTTGAATAATTGGAAGGCTACTCCTCTCCCTATCCGGAAGGAGTCTTGGTAGTTTGTTTTGGATTGTTTTCTTTAAAATTTTGTGTTGGGGCTGTCCCCGTAGTAAAATACGTTTATTTTAGTTCGTTTTGGTTTGAGTATGCAAGCTTGTTTTTCCTTGTATTGTTCCCATTAATGAAATTTTGTTCCCTTTGTTTCTAATTTTGTTTATTTTCCTTCTTTTTACTTTTCTGAGCAGCTTTCTTTCAACTGATCTTAATGATATGGCGTGCTTAAAGATTAATCAACCCAGTCTAGAAAGTCAATCTGGTTTGGAAATAATAACGCATGAAATAAGAAGTGACGAGAGTGAATCGGAATACGGCGATGATGAAGCCGTAGAAGAAATCGGCGAAGAATTAAGTCACTTCGAGGAAAATCCCAAACCTAATTTGAATGATACTTAGGCTGTTAATCTGGGGGATACGAATGATGTTAAAGAAACCAGAATAAGCGTCCATATCGAACCCAACCTGAGAGAAGAATTGATCAAAATACTCATGGAGTTTAAAGACATTTTCACATGGTCGTACGACGACATGCCAGGACTCAGCATTGATCTAGTGGTTCACAAATTACCTACTGACCCGGCATGCCCGCCCGTCACGCAAAAACTGCAGAAATTTAAGACGGAGATGAGTGTAAAGATCAAGGAGGAAGTAACCAAGCAGCTGCAGGCGAAAGTCATTCATGTCACTCGATACCCTGATTGGTTGGCTAACGTAGTACCGGTGCCAAGGAAAGACGGGAAGATTAGAGTATGCATGGACTACCGCAATCTCAACAAGGCGAGCCCTAAGGATAATTTCCCGCTTCCCAATATCCATATCCTGATTGATAATTGCGCCGGACGTGAGATCGGATCCTTTGTGGATTGCTACGCGGGATATCATCAAATCTTGATGGATGAAGAGGACGCAGAAAAGACGGTTTTTGTCACACCATGGGGAACTTATTGCTACCGGGTAATGCCATTCGGCCTGAAGAACGCAGGGGCAACATACATGAGGGCGATGACTACGGTATTCCATGACATGATACACAAAGAAATTGAAGTGTACGTGGATGATGTGATCATAAAATCTAGACGTCAAGAAGACCACATTGCCAACCTCAGGAAGTTTTTCCAAAGACTTCGAAGATATGATATCAAGCTTAATCCGGCCAAATGTGCATTTGGAGTTCCGTCAGGAAAGTTGCTAGGATTCATCGTCAGCTGACGGGGCATTGAGTTGGACCCATCCAAAATCAAGTCCTTCCAGGAATTACCCCCGCCAAACAAAACAGAGGTAATGAGTTTGTTGGGAAGGTTAAATTACATCAGTAGGTTTATTGCTCAGCTTACAGCAACCTGTGAACCCATATTCCATCTGTTGAAGAAAGACGCTGCGATAGAATGGACGACAAAATGTCAGGAAGCGTTTGACCAAATCAAAGGGTATCTGTCAAAACCACCCGTACTAGTTCCGCCTAAACCGGGTAGACCC
Source organism: Nicotiana noctiflora (assembly GCA_032618575.1). NCBI lineage: Eukaryota > Viridiplantae > Streptophyta > Magnoliopsida > Solanales > Solanaceae > Nicotiana > Nicotiana noctiflora. The sequence continues at coordinate 30,136 of JASVEL010006852.1, read as the reverse complement.
CTGATTCTTTGTCTAACGGTTTTGGAGAATTCGTTCGACTGCGTACTTGGGCAGCATGATCTTACTGGCAGAAAGGAACGGGCCATTTACTATCTCAGTAAGAAATTCACGGTCCACGAGGTTAAGTACACTCATTTGGAAAAGACTTGTTGTGCTTTGACTTGGGTAGCCCAAAAGCTGAAACATTATTTGTCTTCTTACACTACTTACCTCATTTCACGTTTGGATCCATTAAAGTATATTTTCCAGAAGCCTATGCCTACAGGGAGGTTAGCAAAATGGCAAATATTACTTACAGAATTCGACATCATATATGTGACAAGGACGGCTATGAAAGCTCAAGCCCTAGCCGATCACTTAGCGGAGAATCCTGTAGATGACGGATACGAACCTTTGAGGACGTATTTTCCAGACGAAGAAGTATTGCAAATTGATGTGTTAGAATTAACCGAGGATCCAGGGTGGAAGCTTTTCTTCGACGGAGCGGCGAACACAAAAGCAGTCGGAATAGGGGCTGTGCTTATCTCTGAAACGGGACATCATTATCCTATTACTGCTCAACTGCGTTTTCATTGTACCAACAATATGGCTGAGTATGAGGCATGCATCTTAGGGTTACGATTAGCGGTAGACATGGATGTACGGGACGTCTTGGTCTTGGGGGACTCGGACCTTCTGGTACATCAGATTCAGGGAGAATGGGAAACCAGAGATTTGAAGCTTATCCCGTATCGTCAATGTTTGCATGATCTGACCAAGCGTTTCCGATCAGTAGAATTCAAGCATATCCCAAGGATGCATAATGAGGTTGCCGATGCTTTGGCTACGTTGGCATCGATGTTACATCACCCGGACAAGATTCATGTTGATCCGTTACATATTCAGATCCGGAATCAACATGCTTATTGCAATATGATAGAAGAAGAGATGGATGGTGAGCCATGGTTTCATGATGTCAAAGAATACCTCGGGTTAGGAATATACCCAGAGCAGGCAACTGGAGATCAAAAGAGAGCTATTCGGTGATTGGCGAACGGATTTTTCCTTAGTGGAGGGGTGCTGTACAAAAGAACCCCAGATTTGGGATTGTTGAGATGTATAGATGCGAGTCAAGCCACAACGGTGATGACAGATATACACTCCGGAGTTTGTGGGCCACACACGAGCGGATATGTATTGGCAAAGAAGATTCTTCGAGCAGGATATTACTGGCTCACTATGGAGCGTGATTGTGTAAGTTTCATGCGAAGATGCCATCAGTGTCAGATATACGGAGATTTGATTCATTCTCCACCGACTGAATTGCATACAGTGTCAGCACCATGGCCGTTTGTTGCATGGGGTATGGATGTTATTGGACCTATAGAACCTGCAGCTTCCAATGGTCATAGGTTCATTCTGGTAACGATCGATTATTTTACCAAGTGGGCGGAGGCCAAAACCTTCAAATCAGTGACCAAGAAGGCGGTGGTGGACTTCGTACATTCCCACATCATCTGCAGGTTTGGAATTCCAAAGATAATCATCACGGATAACGGTGCCAATCTTAACAACGGATTGATGAAGGAGGTATGTCAACAGTTCAAGATTACACACCGAAATTTCACACCATATCGTCCCAAAGAAAATGGTGCGGTTGAGGCAGCAAACAAGAATATAAAGAAGATATTGAGGAAGATGGTAGAAGGGTCTAGGCAATGGCATGAAAAGTTACCATTCGTACTGTTAGGTTATCGCACTATCGTCCAGACTTCGGTAGGTGCAACTCCTTACTTGTTGGTGTACGGGACTGAAGTAGTAATACCAGCAGAAGTTGAAATCCTATCCCACCGAATTATCGCTGAAGCTGAGATTGACGACGATGAGTGGGTCAAAACCCGACTGGAGCAATTGAGCTTGATCGATGAAAAGAGATTGACAGCAGTATGTTATGGCCAATTGTATCAAAAGAGAATGCCGAGAGCATATAACAAGAAGGTACGTCCCAGGAAATTTGAAGTGGGACAGCACGTGCTGAAGAGAGTTCTACCACATCAAGCCGAAGCGAAAGGCAAGTTCGCTCCAAATTGGTAGGGACCATTTGTGGTGACTATAGTATTATCCAACGGCGCTCTATGTCTAACTGATGTTGAGGGAAGATGCACCGATATGGCTATCAATTCTGATGCAGTCAAGAGATATTATGTGTAATTCTTTAATGTATTTGTCGACGTTTGGTTTTGTTTGTTTGTATTTGGCATTTTTTCGGAGAATGAAATGACAGAGGCAATTTTTTCTACTACCCAAACACTTTAACCCTTGTTTTCCCCTTTGAGCCTTAATTATTCTTTCATATACCCTCTTCTGGAATCCTCAAGGAAGATGTACAACAAAATAGAAAAGGAAACAAAGAAAAGACACAAGAAAAAGTGAACTACGTTCGACCTGATTCCTCAAGAAGGATACGTAGGCGCCACACGGCTCGGTCATAGTAAAATAAAAAATCAAAGATTCCCCAAGCAACAAAACTGGGGCAAAAGTCATGTTTCGTTTGAAAAGATAGTGTGGATTCCGAAAGTTGTAATGAGCTAACCGTTGAGGTTAAACCCCTTTTCTCTAGCCTCACGCACAAAAACCACATTAATGACCAAAAAAGACCTCTCGATCAGTATTTGAGAAATGCCAAGTCATGCGAATGAAAACCACGAATGACACTCCAATCCTCGACTGAATCTAGGACTCACAAGCTGAAAAGGGATAGCCCTTTAGAGGAAATTTCGTGGATAATACCCCAGCCCACCGCATGGAAAGAAAGCGAAATGAGAGAGTCTTAACGGTGAAAACCTTTACAGGCACCCTAAGGCGACGGGAGGTCGAGAGAAATGAGAGAATCTCATTAGTGAAAACCCTTTGAAGGGCACTATGAGGTGACAAGGCGAGATGGTTACAAGGTGTCCGCATGAGACAAGGTTGGGACATTCGTTTGCTTCTAGCAAAACGCAACCGTCAGAAAGTGATTGACATAAATAGACTGGGTAGATTAATCTCGAAGGCACGGCATAACCATTGGATCAGTTATACATTCAGATAAGTTTTTCCCAGTTTTGAGTTCAGAAAAGTTTTCCCTTTCTTTTTGTCATTCGCGGTCAGCATTCTTTATTTCATTTTTATCTATCATTTTTCTCTCTTTTTAAAGATTTTTATGTCTATATCGAAAATTGACTTTTCAAAGCTTACTATCAAGTCTCCCAAAGCGGTACAATGAAGATGAATAGGCGTGGAACAAGGCAATAAGACAAAAGTCGTTCCGATATTAAGATTGGAACGACAGATTGATTGGAAGGTTCACAGGAATTACGGAGTAGGATGGACACATATTACACATCCGGAAGATAGTTTCTCACAACAGATCACCGACTAAGAGGGTCGGACCACACTGAAGTTTGGAATAAAAAGGAGAGATGAGAGATCCTGTTTGAAAGAGCACCATCCACCAGCAAGTATCAACGTCGTCCCCAAAGTTCGAGGAAGGCAAAGCAGCTAAAAGAGAAAAGGAAAATTGCCTCAGCAAGAGCGGCATGACCACTCACGGTGTTTTGAAACTAACAATTTTTCTTTGATTTAAAGCAGGAAAAGAGGGTTCGTCGGCAGAAAAGCATGCCACGTAGAAGGTTATCAAACTGGGGCAGAAAATTTTCTCACATTGCGAAAATTTTCTTGAAAGCAAATACCCAGTGGATAAGGATAGAAAGCAACACAAGATTTTGGGAAGAAGTTTCAAGCAGAATAGTTTTGAAAGAGGCCATACAACACGAGGAAGTGATCTTTAAGCCTAGTATTATCCCCAGCAGTTCTTGGAGAAATAAAACACTGATCTTCGAGATTTCCCCAACAACAATATATACCATAAGTTTTCAAGGAAGCAAAGCGCAAGTCCCGAAGGAGGTTGGGAAAGAGGGAAAAATAAAAGGGAGTCCCTGCCAGGGTAATCCTCAGTCAATGAAAATTCAACCCCCAGCGAGCTCGGGAGAGAATAAAGGTTAAAGGAAGTAGAAAAAGAGGAAATAAAGAATACTTCCCCAGTAGCATTATCTCCAGTAGGTAAGCAAATTGTTCCAAGGATATCCCCAGCATTCAAAAGAAAAATAACACGACCCAGGAAGAAAGCAATTCCAAAACAAGGTAATTCAGAAGAAAAGGTGGCCCAAGAGACGATGCAGGAAGAAGAAAATGGTACAGGAAGCAAAGGAAGGCGATATGGATGGGATGGAGTTAGTGAGTTGTAAGTTGAAATCGGGAAGCCCGCCTGAAGAATGGAGTGGTGATTTATTTTGAAGTTGTAGTTGAATTCAGGGAGCCCGCCTGAAGAATGGAGTGGCGATTTAGTTTTGAAGTTGTAATTGAAGTCAGGGAGCCCGCCTGAAGAATGGAGTGGCGATTTATTTTGAAGTTGTAGTTGAAGTCGGGGAGCCCGCCCGAAGAATGGAGTGGCGATTTTATTTTGAAGTTATAGTTGAAGTCAGGGAGCCCGCCTGAAGAATGGAGTGGCGATTCATTTTGAAGTTGTAGTTGAAGCCAGGGAGCCCGCCTGAAGAATGGAGTGGCGATTTATTTTGAAGTTGTAATTAAAGTCAGGGAGCCCGCCTGAAGAATGGAGTGGCGATTTATTTTGAAGTTGTAATTAAAGTCAGGGAGCCCGCCTGAAGAATGGAGTGGCGATTTATTTTGAAGTTGTAATTGAAGTCAGGGAGCCCGCCTGAAGAATGGAGTGGCGATTTATTTTGAAGTTGTAATTAAAGTCAGGGAGCCTTATTTTGAAGTTGTATTTATTTTGAAGTTGTAGTTGAAGTCGTGGAGCCCGCCCGAAGAATGGAATGGCGATTTATTTTGAAGTTGTAGTGGAAGTCAGGGAGCCCGCCTGAAGAATGGAGTGGAGATTTATTTTAAAGTTGTAGTGGAAGTCAGAGAGCCCGCCTGAAGAATGGAGTGGCGATTTAGTCTTGAAGATATAGTGGAAGTCAGGGAGCCCGCCTGAAGAATGGAGTGGCGATTTATGATTAGAGTTGTCGATAAAGTCAAAAGCCTGCCGAAAAAGCAGAACGACGTCTCCGTTTCTAAGATTTGATAAGGATAGTGAAGAATCGGAAAGTGACAGAGTGTAACAGAAATCCCCGGCATGAATCCAAGTTCATAATCGGAAGGAAGGCAACAAGGATCAGAAAGATAGATTCAGACTTCGAAGGAGAATAGTTCGAAGATCACAAGGAAGGGACCAATGGTCGGAGTTCGGCAATCAAGATAGGCCGAAATAACAATTGTCAAAAGAGAAGAAGCATGTGAAGAAACGTCAAAGCCGGCAGGAGGGCAAGGAACGTGACAAGATCAAGTTGAAAAGATAGATAAGAATTTGCAATATTGTAACTTAGTCTAGCCTCTTGTTTTTTCTTTAGCACGGTGTAATAAGGAGATCAGTTAAACAGTGGCAATAGCAGCAACAGCAGTAACAGCAGGATCACAGCAGTCATGGTAGTCCCAGCTACCAAAACTTCCCGAACTATATTGACTTGATTCCCTTTTAGCCAGGGATATGTAGGAGGCCTTCTGAAGCAAAGGTTCGGTCAAACTTTTTCAAAAAATGCTTCATACAGAGTGCTCAAACGGGCAAAAATCGCTCGTATCCGCTCACTTATCTTTGCACGAACACTCTTCATGTTTTCGCACAAAGAGGGGCAGCTGTGAGCACGTGATTTTTGCCCTACAAGAGAAATACTCCCAAAAATTCAAAATAAAATAATTTCTGTGTTATTTGCAATATTTGTGGATTTTGTTCTAATTTTCTTATTATTTGTATTTGAGTATGCATGTTTATTTGATTAAATTAACAAAAAATACGGAAAAAATCTATGTTGTAATAGCATTGGGGTTTTAATTTTCAAAAGTGTTAAGTTAATTGGTAAATTACTTACCTTACGAAAAATGATGAAATATTGTATTTTTCATTTTTTGTTAAAGTGTCCAAATTGTGTGATTATTTTTTTTATTTTTTATTCTCATGATAATTACTATTTAGAATTAATTATGTTTTTCTTTTAAGTCAATTTCTATTTTTTTTTATCTCTTTAAGTTAGAAATTTTGGCTTTAATTGATTATAATGAAAATGGACTGGGCTGTCCAAAATTGCAAACAAAAATAGCCCAAAGAAAAGAGCCTCACCCGGTCCAAATACGATCAGCCTTAGAGAAGGCTATACGACGCCGTTCAGTGGCGTTTGATCTGAGCCGTTCGCTCAATCTCATCAAACGGTCCCAAGCCCCCCTCACAACCCAAGCTTGCCCCGACCCAGTTAACCCACACCGACCCAATCTCCAATTATCAAAACGATACCGTTTTCGTTGACCTAAAAGATCCTGGCCATTAATCATACATGATCCAACGGCCAGGATCGAATCTACACCTAAGTATATATTCCTAATCTATCACCCCACGCCCCTAAACCCCCCTCGTCTTCGTCGTCTTAGAGACGATCAAAGCCCGCCCCTCTCCGCCGCACTCCGCCTACCGAAAATCGCCTCACGGCGGTTCCGGTAGGCCAAACCTCCCCAAATTAACACCATAGAACCTCCCAAGCCCCCTCTACACGAATCTGGCAATCGTTAGTCTCGAATATTTCTCGAACGTTTCGAATATTAGATTGAAGTTCACCGGAACTTGAACTTTTACCCCAAACCACCTCAAATTCACACCAATTACTCCTCACACCTCCCTCATACCCCTACCAGCCTTAGCCTGGCTCGAATCTTGCCAGAACCGGTCAAGCCCCAAATCCGAGCCCCAAGAACCCTAATTTTCAAAAACAAAAGCCCAATTCGAGCCGGATTAATTATCGATTGAGGTCCAAGGGACTTTAGTCTAGGTGTTCTCAATCGAGAACGTCTCGATTAAAGCCCGTTTGGCCTCAATAGTTCCAAACCAAGATCGTACTTGGGTTCACGGATTTCGTCTGAGGTAATTCATTCCCTTATGACTTCTGTTTGCATTCTGTATTCATATGTTTTGTGTTTTAGTTTTAGTGTTTTCCTTTTTCTAGCATTGTCTACTCTTCCCAACAGACCATTTATTCGGTCAATTCATTCTCTACCAGCTATGTTTGATTTCAATACTGTAATTGCTTTGTATGTATAGTTTGTTTGATATCGTCAAACGAATTAGCTCGTATGTTTGCTTTTCCCTCGGTCTGCCTGTATGTAATTCATAGGTTTGGAGTTGTTGATTGTTGTTTAAGGTTGATACAAATTAGGTTGTGAATTGGATATAGCTGTTAGTGATTTGAATCAGAATGTTAACATCATAGGATTTAAAAAATGCCTTACCCATGAAATGAACTAGTCGGATCAACTGGAAACCATGTGATAATCAGGCATGCTTGATTCAGCCTGACATTCTGATATAGCTTAATAAAATAAAAGAGTTTAAGGAAAAGGGGCTGTCAGGGAATTTGGCCAGGAAGTTAATTTATTAAATTGCTCTTAAGAGCTGGAAAAGGAGAAGTAGCATGTGTTTAAGGGGTTGTTTGAATAGAAAAACAGGCTGGTAGTATACTTTTGGATTAAAAATAGAATTGGACATTAGTTAGTGGGCTGGGCAGAGAATATGGTGGGAGATTTGGGTTTATTAAATCTTCTGGAATGTTTTTAAGAGGGGGAAATGATTAAAAGGGTAAAGGGATGCATGTGCAAGGGAAGGAGATGAGTTGTTATTGTTTAAATGGGTTGTCCTGGTTCTTTTTGGCTATAAAAAGGACAGATTGAAAACAGAGAGAAGGGGGACATTGGAGAGTTTTCTTTGAGATTTGAGAGATATAATTCTGAAAACAGTGAGTAAATTGAAACGAAAAACAAACTGAATTTGAGAAAAGATTCTGCATTTCTCTTTCTCATTGTTTCAGTTAAGTTTACTGTTCTATTGGATTTGTAGAACAATCTTGAGTGTTGGTCGATTCATTCATACCCTTTTGATTCAGTATTCAACCACTGGAACTCCAGAGGAGTATTAAGCTGATTCCAGTCAGTTTTGGGTCCATTTGAACTATATTTTGATACAACATTGGTCTGTTGATGTTTTCAAGTGTTCGTTAGGTATTTTGAAGTTAAAATTGGTCTATTTGAGCTGTTTGGTGTCGTTCTTGGGTCATTTGATATTGCTGGATATAACATTTAGTTGGTTTGGCTTTGAATCATTCCGGGGTTGATTTAAACATTAAGTTTGTTGCTGTTGGCATTCCTGGGCTTTACTTTGTCAAGTTGGTACTGTTTGGCCTTCTTAAAGTTGTCCCATTGCTCTGATTGTTTACTGCTGAAACTGCTAAATCATTTGTGCTGCTGCTGTTGTTAATTGGATCTAATAGATCTGTGTTTATTCCAGGTATATTTTTACCCCTTGGCAGCTTGAAGTTTCAAACATTATAATTACATCATTGCAAGATTCAATTCAGCCAAAACTTTGATACAATATACTGTTATTTTTTTACTTTTAATTGCTATTTGTAGTATTATAGTGATATATTCGGAATTAATTTAGTTTTGATTACTTATGAGCTGAATCCTAGAATTTGATTGTAATAGTCTGTTAATTGGGAGGCATTGTCAAAAAAGAATTGTTCACTAGGTTGTGCTTTAGTATAATGTAATGTATTCAATTGAGACAATACGGATTTCAAATGGTTGATAGGTATTAAGTAAAGTGCGATCTGCTGTATCTATTATTGATCTTAGTTTAATTAGGTTTGTTGAAATTTAATCCTCCTACATAGGCATAAATCATCTTGTATGGAAAAGCTTGGAAAAACATAAGTAGTTTATCTCTCATTAGTTTAGAAGTTATAAATTCATCTATTTTTATCTCACGTGTAGATCTTAGGTGTTTAGAATATATGTAAATTAAGGATCGTTAAGAAGCTAATTGATAATTATTTAGTCATAATTTGATAGTATATTATTTGTGTTGATTCACGGTCAGCTCTGCGAATGAAATATATACAGTTAGTCTATCAAGAATTTGACATATAATAGATTCAGTTATTCAAACAAAGAAACGATATACTGCTTCACGTCTGTAAATCCGTATGACCTGTTTTACTCTTATATTTGGGCCTGTCTCAGGCCCAGCATTTGAAAAGGAATTAATCTAAGACAAATGTATAAATTAGAATCTTTTGGACCTAAGGTTAAAATGACATTTGGCCCATTAATATTTAATTGATAGGCTATGGCATTCCTTAATGATAATAAATTAGGACCTTTTGTTTATTATTAGAGACCAACTAAATAGAAAATCATAGTTGTGTTAGGATTGACCTTTAATCAAAGTGTGATGAGCTTCGCTACACTAAATACATAAATTACGAGGCCTTCAAATGAATTGTTTTGAAATATTTAGAATCGGAAGGATCGTTTAGCGAATTTCACGGTCTTTCCCGAAGTTAACAAAGATAGAGAATTTTTAGGCACTATTTGTAAATAAATTACTTTCATAAATACGGGTGCGCATTTATGTGACCCAAATCTTACCCTCGGCGAAACTGAAACGCATTAAAGTCACAGGCGTACTGGTTGTGGTGTGACCTGAAATGTGTTTTCGTGACGTCGCAATTTTTCTAAAGTTGAAATGCGGAACATAAAAGCACATAATTAAAACATATAAAGAAATCAGATAAAAATAAAAATCGCAGTTGAGCGACCGTGCTAAAACCATGGAATCCGGGAGTGCCTAACACCTTCTCCCGGGTTAACAGAATTCCTTATCCAGGTTTCTACTTTTGCAGATTATAATATAGAGTCATAAAATTCCTCGGCTCGGGATTAAAATCGGTGACTTGGGACACCATTATTTTCCTAAGTGGCGACTCTAAAAAATTAAATAAATTGATCATGTTCCGATTGTCCTTTAAGTGGAAAAACTCCCTTCATCCACGAGGTTGCCCACCACAAATTGAGAAAGTGGTGGCCTGAGAAGAGATTGATACCTGAGCGAAAAATCATCACTCGGAACCTTCTGCCTTACAACTCCAATGTGTTGAGGCAATTAAGAGATAGAGCTGGATGAGACTACTTCATAGGCCATGTGGATGACAGAAATGAGCACTTTGTGAAAGCGTTCTACACCAATATGGCCCACATCAAAAAGGGTAACACATTCACCAAAGTGTGGAATCTAAAGGTGAATTTTGATGGCAAGACCATCAATGACTACCTAGGCTTCACGGAGGAGGATAAGTCCCAATACTCGAATAAGATAAGGTTGGGTGAAGAAGCCCGTCCGTGGTTGGCAGAGTACTTGGAAATCCCAAGTACCACCCTCGAGTGGTTGACAGTGGGGGTGACGATATTGAGAAGAATGTTGAAATTTGAGGCTAAAGGATGGGAGACATTTGCGTAGAGTAGGCTAGACCCTACCACCCACGACAACTCACTCCCAATTCATCAGGCGAATTTGGTTGCATCTATCATAGTAGGATACCTGATCAATGTTAGGAATGTGATGTCCCGGGTTATTAATCGGGTAATGAATGAAGGTGACAGGTCTTACCCATTCCCCAACTTCCTGAAGATATACTTTGAAGACCCAAATGTAAAGAATCGTAAATTTGATGTAAAAGTGAAGGCAAAAGCACCTTTCTCGTGGTACATCCTACAGGGTAATAAAAACCCTAAAGGCAAGTACTCCGGGGGCAAAGCCAGTACTTCAACTGGCCAGTCCGAAGAGCTAGTAGTGGTAGTCACTCCTACTTAGCCACCCTCCAGTGCAGCAGACACGGCTCCAGGTCCATCAACTTCCTCAACTCCAGAGATACCATCAACCATTGCCTACCCATTGACTGCCCACCGTCTAAGCCAGGTCCTCACCAACATCAACAACTAGATACAGACAACTACTTTTAAGTTGTCTGTATTATCTACTACTGTGGTAGCTCAGTCAACACATCCTCTTCCACATTTCCCACAGTCCATTGAGGACACTCTCAAGGATCTTTTGGACAACTAGAAGAAGATCCTTAAGAATTAGAAATTACTTATGGACATTGTTGATTCACACAGAAAGGCTCTTAAGGAGCTTGATAAAGAGGAAAAGAAGATGAGGAAGATTCGGGCTTCAGAAGAGTCCATGAAGGAGTTTTGGGTCGAGGTTGAGAGATTGAAGGCGGGTCACATGCCTTTGGATTTGTACTATATGACCCAGCAAAAGCAGCCCACCCCAAGCCTGAGCAGTTCGAGAATCCTCCTAAGAGAAAGAGGGTGATCCCACACAGACGATGCAGTTATTTAGTTGGCAGACCCACCAGAAGATTCATCCAATCCGCCCCAGGATACATCCCAGAATTTATTCCAAGTCCAGGCCTCAGTAGCAAAGCCACAGATCACAGGGAGCCAATCTCAGGTTTCTGAACAGAAGACTCAAGGACCCAGACTCAGGATCCCATGCAGACAGACGGCCCATAGGGTGTTTTTTTCCTCTTTCATCTATTTTTGTGCTTATTTTGCTTAGTTGGCATTGAGGACAATACCAACTTTCATTTGAGAGGGTAGCCCAATTTGGATTTGTATGACTGTACATACGACATATTTGATGATTTCTTTATTTTTTTTTTTATCTTTGTTTTGTATATAATTTTAGCATTTTATTAATTTTTTTGTACTTTTTACCTTGGATATGTATATAAAATTTACGTTCTTATGTATACATTCATATCCCCTATTGTATATTCGATTAAATGCCCTCTTGTAAATATTCATTTTACTTTCCATATTTTTCCTTTCTTAGTTTTTATTTATGTTCGTAGCTTTTTGTTTTGAATTTTTGCAATAAGCCTTTATTTTTCTTAATGCCACGATTCTTTCCAAAGGTAAAATTTATGTGAACTGGATAGCTCTTCCCGATGATGGATGGCATGAAAACCTTCTTAAGGGTTTGAGTTTTCTTTTTTCTTTTTTTCTTTTTATTAGTTAGTGATAAGGGTGCCTCAAGCAAAGCTTCACTTGGGCCTAACACATTTGCCTTTGATCCTATGGTAAAAAATAAATCGTTGTGTATAGGATGGTGAAAATTGTGGCCTTGAGACTCTTGTGTTGGCCAATAATCATCAAGTGGTTTTTCAGGACCATTGTGTGCTCAAATCTTATCTAAGATTGTTGTGGGCCCTCGACTCAGTGTCTTTAGCGATCCTATAGATTGTGTGGTGAGAACTTGAATTACTAGTCCAACTCCCAAGCCATTGGTCTAGAACTTGCCCTAAAGGTTTGTCTAAGCAAAATCCTAAGTGTAATTTGACTTGAGACATTATTATAGGATCTCCTCGATCCAAATGATATCTTGAACACTTCTATAGCCTACCAAAGAAAAATCCCGAGTCAACCCTGTTGAGACTTAAACCTTTTTTTCAAGAACCATGATACAAGCCTTTACCCGTTCTAAAGATACCCTCTCTTGACACCCGATATTTTTCTTAGCACATGGAAAAAGGATAAGTTTGAGGGGAGATATGAGGATTCCAATAAAGTGGTAGAAAGGTACAAAATGATGAAAAGGAAAGGCAATGAAAAAGAAAGAAAACCAAAAAGGAAAAGAATGTTCAATGTAGAAACGAATAAAGGAATTCAATAAAAGCAAAGAATGAAAGGTGTGGAAAGTTGAGAAAGGAGAAAAGATATGAAATAAACAAGAAAGAGTGATAGTGTGTTTCTCTAGCCCCTTATAAAGAAGTGAAATGACTTAAAAAGTCAAGTAGATGTGCAAAAGGAGTGCTAAAGGTAAGACTGAACCAAAAGCCTTCACTATGTCTCCAAAAAGCTCTATATGATCTCAAGTTGAATGAAGCTTACATTCATGGTGGCTCACATAAGGGGCAAGCATATGGTACTTAGAGCCAAACCTGTGACTTTTCCTTGAGGGAGATGAGTGCATTTCCATTAACCTCGTTCTGAGTGCCACTATCCTAAAGGTGAGGTTTGCTTAGGGAGAGTTGAGGATATACGAGTTTGGATTCTACAACGGCCAAAGTAATAGAAAAGAGTTTCTTTAACGTGTTGAGTCAACTTTTGATGCTCTTGTGTTGCACTATATCCATTGTATTTAAAAGAGTAAATATTGTTAATGATTCATTTGAATTGAGGGCAATTGTTAGTCCCAATTAATGCTAGATAAGGTCACTTTACGTCGGCTGAATTTTCTTGGATTGATTCTTAAAGGGAGGGTCTTATTTTGTTTGCTTGAAGACAAGCAAAAGCTTAAGTTTGGGGGAGTTGATACCTAGGGATTATGATGCATTTTACACTCTTTTTTGCTTAAGTTTTGATTAGAAATATGTACAAAATAGTCCTCAAAGGCTCACATGTTGTATTTAATTACAGGGTTTGATCAACAAGGTGACAATTTGTCAAAACCAGCTCAAAAATGAGTGAAACAAGCACAAGTATCAAGAGCATGGCCAAGCTCAGTCTAACAGGATCAGTGCGGCCACACACCATTCTGTGCGATCCGCAAAGATGAATTTAAGAGAGTATGGTTTTCAGGCAGCCAGGCAATGTGGCCGCAAAGTATTTGTGTGGACCACATTGACTTCATTGCAGCCACACTCGACTTTTTGCAGTCCACAAAGCTCAAGTTTAGAGAGATGCTATTTTGGAGGAACCTGGCCAATATGGTTCAAGATCCATTTTATGTGGACCGCAATAGAATTCACTGCGGACGCGGTGCATTTTGTGCGGTCTGCGATGGGCGACTTCAAAGAGCAGATTATTTAGCCAGGAGCCTTAGTGCAGCCACAACTGATTTTCTGCGGTCCGCACTAGCCCCTCAGGGGTATTTTTGTCTAGAATTTTCAGCCTAGTATAAATAGTTTCTTTTTCCATATTTAGGTCATCAGTTGTATTAAGACGAAGAGTTGCGCTCGTGAATAGTTTTCTTTTACCATTTTGAGTAATTTTAGCTTAATTTCATCATTAAATCTTCAAGTTTTGTCTAGTAATTAAATATTATGGATTTTTCTTCATCTATTTCTTTATTTTCTTCTATAATTATGAGTAGCTAGACCCAATAGCTAGGGTTGTGGCTCAACCCTAGTGTGTGTAATTGATGGTCTTATATTTTAATGCTTGATTGTCTATGGGTGCTTGATATTTGGACTAATTTAGGTTTTAATGTTGAATTAGTTGTTGCAAATACTAGTTTATGCCTAGTTAATTTTGGCTCTTCTTGAGAAAGAGAGCCTAAGTCTATGAAATTGATCCAACAAGGAATTTGGGCGTATTCAAGAGATTGATAGCCCAAATTAAAGGGTTAAAGCTAAAGATAGTAATACCCAACTTGAACCTCAATTGCTTTCACAAATTATCATAGCTAATTTGTCTTGAGAAAATCAATTCGGGCAAAATCATTCGAACTACTAAGAGGTATAGAGTGAGTAGAATCGTGCAATGATTATATCATACTCCCCAAATATGACAATCTAGCCTTAGACTTGAGAATCTGTCAATTAGCCACCTAGAAAAAACCCTAGTGTCTTTTATCTATTTGAACAACTTACAATAGTTTAAGCTTAACTTTACTTAGCCTAATTTAGCATCTTAGTAGTATAAAACTAGAAGTGCAATCAAAACCACCAATGTTTAGAAGTGCAACTAGGAACAATTACGCAACTCCAATTTAGATAGAAACTCAACTCCAATATCTAGCTCCCTGTGAAAATTGATCCCGACCTTCTCAGGTAACAACTGCTTCGACCTCTCTTGCTACTTAATAGTAGTACAGGGTTGGCCTCAATCACAATCGTGAAGAGCAAAACATCTACAACAGAATACCAGCAAAACTGCTAACTCTTCAAGTCCAAAAATGTCCTATTGGCATCTTAAACAAACCCGAGGCCCTTGAGAGCTCAACCAAACATTCCAACACACCCCATAACATCATTCAAACTTGTTCCAACCTTAGGAACACTCAAAAAAACATCAGAAAATCAAATCACCCTTGGATTCATACCTAAGGATTCCAAAACTTTCGAATTACGCAAACGATGCCGAAACCAATCAAATCACTTCCGAATGACCAGAAATTTTGCACACGCGTGAAAAAAGACACAAAGGACCTACTCTAATTTCTGATATTCCAATCTGACCCCAATATCAAAATCTCCACTATCGACCGAAAAACTCCAAAATTTCAATTTTGCCAATTTGGGCCTAAATCTATCACGGGCCTCCAAAATGTATTCTGATCGTGCTCTTAAGTTCCAAATCACCTAACGAAGCTATCTGAACTATCAAAATTCACATCCAAGACCTTCTACCCATAAGTCAACATCTGATTGGCTTTTCCAATTGAAGCTTACTCAAAAAGAGACTAAGTGTCTCATTCCTCTACAAAATCACTCCAAACTCAAACTAATCAATACGATACGATGAAATACAGCTGAACAACACAAAAAAAAAGTAGAAATAGGAGAAATAGAGCGGTAACTAATGAAACGACTGGCCGGGTCATTATATCTTTCCCCTCTTAAATAAACGTTCGTCCTCGAACAAGTCAAGAAACATACCGAAAGCCTTAAATAGGTGAGGATATCTGCTCTGCATCTTCTGCTCGGTCTCCCACTTATAGGCCGACCTCTCCACTGCACTTTCACTAAAGTTATATCCTTTGATCTCAACTTTAGAACCTGACACCCAAAAATAGTCACTGGCTCCACATCATAAGTCAAATCACTATCTAGTTGAACCGTGCTGAAATCCAAAACATGATACGAATCACCAATATAGTTTCGGAGCATAGAAACATGGAATATTGCATGCACACTCGACAAGCTAGGTGCAGAGCCAGCTTATAAGCCACCTCCCCAATCCTCCGAAGTACCTCAAAAGGCCCAATGAATTGAGGACTCAATTTACCTTTCTTCCCAAATCTCATAACACTCTTCATGCATGATACCTTCAGTAGAACCTTCTCCCAACCATGTAAGACACATCACGAACCTTCCTGTCATCATAACTCTTTTTCTTCGACTGCATTGTATGAAGTCGCTCCTAAATCACTTTCACTTTGTCCAAACATCATGCACCAAGTCTGTATAAAAAGCCTAGCCTCGCCCAGCACAAAGCATCCAACTAGAGATCTACACCGCCTCCCATATAAAGCCTCATATAGAGCCATCTGAATACTCGACTCGTAACTGTTGTTATATGAAACTCTTTGAGTGGTAGAAATTGATCCCATGAACCCCCAAAATCAATGACACAAGTCTGCAACATGTCCTTCAATATCTGAATAGTGCACTAGGACTGCCCGTCCGTCTGAGGGTAAAACAATTTGCTCAACTTGACCTGAGTACCCAACTCTCTTTGCACAGCCCTCCAAAGCTGCAAAGTGAACTGAGTACCTCTATCTTAAATGATGAAAATTGGGACACCATGAAAGTGAACAATCTCTCGAATATAAATCTCTGCTAACCGCTCTGGAAAATAGGTAGTACACACAGGAATGAAGTACGCAGACTTGGTTAGTCGATCCACAATCACCCAAATAGCATAGAACTTCTTCAAAGTCTTCGGGAGCCCAACTATAAAATCCATGGTGATCCGCTCCCACTTTCACTCAGGAATATCTAACCGTTGAAGCAAGACACCTAGTCTATGATGCTCATACTTCATCTGCTGATAGTTGAGACACCGAGCTATAAATCCTACAATATCTTCTTCATTCTCCTCCACAGTAATGTAGTCTCAAATCCTGATACATCATTGCAGCACCCGGATGGATAGAACACCTCGATCTATGGGCCTCCTCCAGAATCAACTCCCGAAGCCCATCTACATTAGGCACACATATTTGGCCCTACATCCTCAATACTACGTCATCACAAATAGTCATATCTCTGGTATCATCGCGTGGAACACTATCCTTAAGGACAAGCAAGTGAGGATCATCATACAGGCACTCTCTGATGCGATCAAACAAGGAAGACCAAGAAACCACATAGGCTAAGACCCGACTAGGCTCCAAAATATCCAACTCACAAATCGATTAGACAAGGCCTAAACATCAGCTGCAAGAGGTCTCTCCCCAGCAGGAAAATATGCCAAACTGCCTATACTCTCCCCCTTCCTACTCAAAGCATCAACCACCACATTAGCCTTCCCTGAATGGTACAACCATCTCTGCTACCTCAAATTAAGGTCTTTCTACTTGAACAAGTGCTGGAGGCTATGATGATCAATAAACGCCTCACAAGACACACCATATAAATAATGCATCCAAATCTTCAATACGTGAACAATGGTAGCCAACTCTAGATCATGAACAAGATAGTTCTTCTCATAGGGCTTCAACTGATGAGAAGCATAAGCAATCACTCTACCCTCCTGCACAAACACACCCATAATACCAACTCTCAAAGCATCACAATATATTGCATATAAACCTAAAACTGATGGCAAAACTAACACTAGAGTTGTGGTCAAGGCGGTGTTGAGCTTCTGAAAACTCACCTTACACTCATCCAATAACTTAAATGGAGCATCCTTATGAGTCAATTTGGTCAAGGGCGATGCAATAGATGAAAATACCTAAACGAACTGACGGTAATAACCCCCAAAACCAGGAATGTTGCGAATATTTGTGGTTGAGGATGATCTGGGCCAACTCTGAACTGCCTTTATGTTCTTCGTATCAACCTGAATACCTTTGCTGGACACCACATGCCACAAGAAAGCCACTGAACTGAGCCAAAATTCATAATTGGAGAACTTCGTATAAAGCTTCTTCTACCTCAACCGTTGCAATACATATCTAAAATGCTTTGCGTGCTCTTCTTGACTATGCGAGATACCAGAATATCATCGATAAATAAAATAACATGAGTCAAGATAGGGCCGAAACATGTTGTTCATTAAATGCATAAACGTTCTTAGGGCATTGGTCAGCCAAATAACATCACAAGGAACTCACAATGACCATATTGGGTCTTGAAAGGTGTATTAAGAATGTCCGACTCCCTGATCTTCAACTAGTGATACCCTGAATGGAGATCAATCTTGGAGAACACTCTCGCTCCCTGGAGCTGATTAAATAAATCATCAATACGAGGCAAAGGATACTTAGTCTTGATTGTAGCTTTGTTCAAATGTATGTAATCAATGCACATCCTCGTAGAGTCATCCTTCTTCTTCACAAATAGAACAGGCGTACCCCAAGGGGACACACTAGGCCGAATAAACTCCTTATTAAAGAGTTCCTGAAGTTGCTCCCTCAACTTTGTTGGTACCATACAATATGGTGGAATAGAAAGAGGTTTAGTGCCCGGCACCAAATCAATACCAAAGTCAATCCCTGTCTGGGGGCATGACCGGCAGGTCTGCAAAAAAGACATCCGGAAAGTCCCTCACTACCAGGACTGAATCAATAGAAAGAGTGTCTACACTGACATCCCTTACAAAAGCAAGCAAGAAAGACAACATTTCCCAGTCATCCGTTGGGCCTCCAAAAATAAGATCACCCTAGTAGGGACAAAATCGATTGAACCTTGCAACTCAATATGTGAATCATCTGGCATAGCCAACCACACTATCTTAGCATGACAGTCTAAAATATCATGATACGGAGATGACCAGTCCATGCCTAATATCACATCAAATTACGTGATACAAAGCAACATAAGGTCCACTCGGGTCTCCAACCCCCTAATACTAACCACATACGATCGATATACGCGGTCCATAATAACAGTATCGCCCACCGGAGTAGATACACGAACAGGTGAAATAAGATACTTATGGGGTATATCCAATAACGAGCAAAATATGATGACAAAATCAATTAACATAGAGGCAACTCTGTGGAAAACTGAGATAATACCTGTAATCACAACATCTGAAGCAATCGCATTGGGTTTAGCTGAGAGTGCATAGAAACGGGCATGACCCCCACCTGATCGACCTCCCTCTCTGGGGTAACCCCTAGCTGGCTGTCCTCCACCACTAGCTGGCTGGCTGGGTGGTGAAGTAACTGGTACTGAAGTCGAGGTCTGACTCCTCTACTGAGATGGACCCTCAAGAAGACGAGGAAACTGCATCCTCTGATGTCCCAATTCTCCACACTCATAACAACTCCCAGTCGTGGGGAACAGGGACTTAAGGGAACCCCTAGCGCCGGGATGACCAGTAGTAGGACCTGAAATGGAAGAGCCCTGAACTGATGGAGCACTAGACGAACTCTAGGCTGAAAGGGCACTAAGTGATGAATGGACCTGATTAGAACTGTGAGAATCATGGCCCGATGATGCCCCACAATGAACTGGGTAGGCTGACTGAGCATGCCTGAATGGGCGGCCTCTGCCGTGCTAAAACTGACTTCTCGAATCAACACCACCGAAACTACCAGATCCTCGGGGCCTCTTGGCCTCCCTCTCATCTTGCTTCTAGCAATGAACTGACTCAATCTCTCAGCAATATCAACCACCTCCTCAAGAGTAGCACCTAGCACTCTCTCTTTAGTCATGAGAATCCGAAACATATTTCCATGTGATTTTATTTTATTAATTATTATAGTGAACCTAGTCATGATATCCTGGATGGGCCCAGACTCCTTCATGGAGAAAATCTCATAGTTTCTCATGATTAGCTTTGGTTTGTTCCTTAATGAGCAGTTTAGAGTGCATCCCATATCTATTTCGCATTAGAGCACATAGAATTTTTATTGTACTTATAAGGACTAACTCCACAGATAAGGATTTTCTTAGCCTTTGCTTTCTTCTCCATCATTCTTAAATCTATTGCCACAAATTCGAAAGGGTCCTTAGTAAATGTTTCACTTTGTGAAATTTGTTTAATAGGAATCAAAAGACCTTCGTCCACTATGGTCCATAGTTAACAGTCTTCAGCTGTCAGGAAGTGTTTCATTCTTGCTTTCCACCAAGTGTAATATTTTTCATTGAACATGGGTGGCCTGGTATTGTCCTTCATTAATTCTGGGTGGAGCAGTCATCTTGCTTCCAAGATCTCTTTAGGTATTAGCCGTGTAAATGAGAGAACCTGCTCTTATACCAATTATTAGTTTGAGTGCCCGTATAGATTATTAAGAACTTAGTTCTTTACCAAGTTCCTTAAGCGTAAAGTAAATATGTAATAACATGAACACGTTGATTTTTACGTGAAAAATCACCCGACTCAAAAGGTACAAAAATCACGACCTAACACGCAGGATTTTCAACTCCAACTCCGCTAGAACAGTGAGCCAAAATGTATCAATTAGAATACTGTAATTAAATACACTCTAGTACTTCTACTACTCCTATTTGATTCACAAGTTACTCTAACTTGTAACGCAAAATACTCACTCCAACTCATTGATTACAACTAAATTTTCTAAAACACATTCACTAGACTACCTCGGGAAGAATATAATGTAAGTACTCAGCTCGAGTAAACGACTTATGACTCTTTAGTTGATGTGTGAAAGGATGTATCAAAAGTCCAAATTTGATCACATTTAAATACTTCAATTTGAGATCTTCTAGGAATCCTATTCATAGTCAGTTTTCCTCCTTGATAGGACTTCTACTGTTCCGAGGATTTCACAAGGTTTGGGACTTTTGTCTTTGATTGAATTATCCGTATCTTCATGAGCAACGACCCTTATCACTTATAGTAGCCTTTTTCCACCAAATGCGGGCCTGGGTAATTTTGAGACAAAGTTACTGTCTTATACAGACGTACAAGTATCAACATGAGGAGCTGATCCTTTCTCCTGAGGAGTTGATTCTTCAGAACAATGAAGCAGCTATGTTGAGAACATGATTCTTTGAACATTTAGTCATATTTTGTTAATAGCCTAAACTTCAATAATCAACACCAGCAAATACCTTTTAGTTAATTTAAATTGCGTGAATATTTTTTGTACAATCAATACATACAACTCAAACTTAATAAGAAGATGCCCCTTACAACAGTCTCCTCGCTGGTTGGGTGGGGGTTCAAAAGGGTTGCCCACCTTTTAGTTAATTTAAATTGTGTGAATATTTTTCATACAACTTAAACTTAATAAGAAGATGCCCCTTATAGCAGTCTCCTCGCTGGTTGGGTGGGGTGGGGTGGGGGGTTCAAAAGGGTTGCCCCTTAGCTGAGGGAGTTGTGGGGGGGGGGGGGACTTAAAACTCTCGTTATCTTTCTATATTCTTTGTAAGTTTGTGTTCATCCACATTTTCTGCAAATACTTTGCATAAATTATATTTTGTGAAAAGAAACTGTGAAGTCCTGTGGAAAAAAATAACCTGTGCTAGTGAAAGCTGGGTGATGAGTGAGTTAAATCCATCTAGTGCTCGAGTAAAAACCATATATTCGTAGTGACGTTAAAATCACTCGTTTTTTGTGTGCAAGTAAAACAAGATTGGAACAATACTCAACTTTTGAGATCGAAGAAATGTCATAAGTCATTTCTATCTCACTGTTGCTTTTCATTTGTTGAATTTAGCATTTAATTATTTAGATGTAGATAGATAGAGAGAGCAGACTACTTTTATTGGAGAGGAATGTAGTGAACCTAAATGCTCAAAGTACCACATAGTGATAAGTTATACAAGTTCAACAAATTAACCTCTGCGCTGGCATACTGCTGCATAGCTCAGAGGAAAACAGCAAAGGAATAACAAGAATGAAAAAGGATAGAGCTGGTGCCTTCACTGGAGAACTTGGCTGCCATAATCCGAGTTGAACTTGTCATACCTTGGCGCATGAAGGTGTGCAGATGGTCTAGTGTTCTTCAATGCCATCTCAATATCTCTCACAGTTATTGGTCCAACGTTGGGCAACTCTGCACATTGATACAAGAAATCAGTACAAAGGAATGAAACACACCTAAAGAAATGCCTCATTAAAATTCTTCACACACGACCAGGCTAACAATAGTTTCAATGACAACGAAGTCACCCAATGGGTAAATCACAAGAGTGTTTCTACTGGTATACATTAATTCAGGTATTGGAATCATGCCGAATTCTTGTAGTTAGAACAGGTAAAGATTTGTAATGAAATACACATACATGACGCATGTGTATCAAGTTTCATTCTGACATCATTTAACTTCCATTGACTTCTCTAGGTAGTTTGATGAAAGCAGTAATTCATGGGACAGACGCAAATCTTAGAGCTTAAAACTGGGATTTGTTGGAAGACACATTATCAGACATTGTCATAATTAAAATATTAATATACACCAACAGTATGCATGTGGCAGAATTGGCAAATAATCGAGTTGCCTGGTAGGATGAGATAGAAAAGAGGGCTATAGTATAGTAAGCATATACCCAATTTCCGCAGTAGAAATCCAGAAACACTGAGCCCCTTATATCCCAACATATAACTATTACCCCGTCCAACACAACAAAGTAGTGGATAAAATATGGCATACCATCCTCAGGTACCACTTTGTCTTTCTCTTCAAGTTTTGCCATTAAACGTCTTAACGGTTGCATGGCAGCCTCCTTGCACAACAACCGAATATCAGAACCGGAAAAACCTTCTGTCTTTTCTACCAATAAATCATATGGAAGTGACTCCTCTTCAGGCAGTGATGGTAGTAATTCCTCAAACATGGCGCACCTTGCTTCTGGCTCCGGAAGGGGCACAAGGATCTGCGGTTACAGTCAGAAGGCGGACTAAATAGTTACAAGCATGACTTATAAAACCTCAGGTCTGGATTACACTAGTGAATGAAACCAGACTAAGCCTGAGTGCATTCTCTTCTTTTCCTCCTTTGTTCAGCCAAGTCTTCTATTACTCACTTAAGCAAATATTAAACATGTAAAAAGGTAACCCCAGCCCCTTAAAAATAAGAAAAAGAGGGAAATTACTATAAAAATCCAGTATGTAATAAATAAACTAAAAGATGAAAGATCATTTAACAACCAGACCTGCAACGGAAAAGCATTTATGGGAATCAAACCATGAAACTCTTAAGCTAAAGCCTCAAACCCCTATTTTACTATCTGGAATAATGCTTATTGGCTTCAAATTCCACATGCTTTTACATGGCAAAAAAGTCTCCATCCACTAAAACTATTAAATGTTTGACATGATTTACTAGGAGATATTGACAAAGAAATAGATCATAGCGGAGCTAAACATAACTAAAATAAAATATACTTTTGCTCTAATTCATTTCTTTCTAGCAAATTGTCTTATTATCAAGCAAATTATATTTCAAGACCACATGAAAGACTACCCGCTTCTCAAGACGACGGAGCATTGCTGCATCCAGTTCCCAGGGAAGATTTGTTGCTGCCAGAACAAATACAAGTTCATCTGTCCGATTCAAACCGTCCATCTGCAGTTTATTTCAACCATCACCTAGCGATATAGTTCAGATAAACCATACTAATGTCTTCATTAATATCAAAGAGAAGAAACAGCAAGATCTGATATAAAGCAAACTGTACAAGTTAAAGGCTTTCTTTTATCTTTACCATTTACCTGGTGCTGCATGATTATTAGCCAAGCCTAAAAAGATGGGTCAAAACATTTCCTTCATTTATATTTAAATGGCATAAAGTTTAAAATCCTCTCCAGTGTCAAGTGACCTTTCTTTAAGTTCCAATGGTTACGATAGTCACTTAACGTACTTCTCACGGACTGTACTACAGCACACCATCCAAATTTCACAGAGCATGTGATAACCTAACTAAAAGCGGTTTGAAAAATCTCTAGATTAACAACAATATCAGAAAAAAGAGAATTCCAGATTCCAATTGTTACGCTTAGTAGTTCAGAAGGTGCTAACAGCAGAAATTCAAGGTCTCATTTATTTTTCTAAGAGGAAATACTTTGCCATACAGCCTCAAGTGCTTCAATCTCCCCAACCCACCCAACATGAGACCACAAAAAGGGGATGTGCGAGGGGGAAAACAAAGATACATAGAATAAAATGACCATCATTCCCTGGGGCAGTAATTGACTATTGACTTATTAATTGTGTTGCACTGCAAAAACATAGTTTTTCACATGTCATACATACACTTCTAAACATCAAGCTTCACCTGTATGAGCAGTTCTGTTTTTAAACGCCTACTAGATTCATGCTCACTACGTGCTTCCCCACGTTGACTGATAATTGCATCAATTTCATCTAGAAAGATAGTTGAAGGTGCATGATGCCTGGCGAGCTCGAATAACACTTTTATCAATTTCTCAGAATCACCTGTATCACACAATAAACTTCTAAGGAGCACACAACGCACTAATTGAAGAACTATTCTCAACTGATATATCTAATACTTTATTCATCTGAAAGCTGATGAGATACATTGGAATGATCTTGTTTGACGTAGATAATTTAAATGCTATAATTTTCTCTCACGTTGTAATAAAAAAGGCAGAGGTAGACCATCAAAGACAGAAATCATAACTGCTGATATGTTCAGAAAAGCTGAACCCCACAAATCCTTGCCTAATAACAGCCACATTAGGTGCTAGCTTCCCTCTACGTTGATAACACACAAAAAAGCTGTCTGGAGCTCAGTAAGGCAAATAGAACTACATACCGCAGTAAAAATTGCATAACAACTCAGAACATGCATTTGTTATTTACTACACACAGTTGATATATCTGATATATCCTTAGCTCCTGTGACCCAGGTTGACTTACCTTAGCGTAGAAATTTCTAAAATAATGAGATATTACAATATTACATTGTTCCATCAGATTGCTTGAAAAAATACAGGCCAACTTTTAGGGCATGAAATAGATTAAGCTGAAAGCCTGAAACAACAGCTAATATTAGAGTGTGCTATAGCATAAACCTTCAGCTAACAAACCCGGATCCTATAGGCCACGGGTTCGAGCCGTGAAAGCAGCCACTAAAGCTTGCATTATGGTAGGCTGTCTACATCACACCCCTAGGGGTGCAGCCTTCCCGGATCCTGCGGGGTGCTTTGTGCACCATGCTGCCCTTTCTTTTTCTTCGGTGAACAAACCAAGCTACAATGTGTGACTTCACTTCAAATTGGATGGTTTCTACTTTTGGTTGTCTAAATCATTGACTATCCATTAATAGGATGGTGCTATCAGTCATCTGAAATTTATCTTTTAGTATCATACAAGTTTGGTTCCTTTTTCAGGAAATGTTTGACTCGATATCCCCTTCTAACTGTAATCATTATAACTTCGCCAAATTAAATATAAGCTGATAAGTAGGAAAGAACATTTTAGTAAATTGCAGAGGAAATCATACCACGCCATTTGCTGACAACTGATGATGCTGAGATATTGAAAAATGTGGTATTGCATTCAGTTGCAACTGCCTTCGCAAGCATCGTCTACAAATTAACAGAGTAAAAGTTGTAACAAGATAAATAGATATTTCCTCTCATATCAAGATATTAAGCTTTATGTATAAAGAAAAGAAATGCCAGGATGCAGAATTCCAATAACATGAATATGAAACTGGACAGATCACCAATAGAAGTACCAATGGAAGGAAAGGGGAGAGTTTAGATACAGAGGTGAAGGCTAAAGCACAATAAAATAAGGAGAAGGATACAGCGTATGAATGAAAAATAACCTTTTGCACAGAAGAAAACGTGAGTACAAACCTTTCCTGTTCCTGGAGGGCCAAAAAGGAGGATACCTTTCCATGGAGTTAGAAGACCTTTAAAGTACCTAGAAGAGAGAGAAAAAGTAGATCTTGGCTCAGTAATGACAACTTCAAATATCATAGGCGGATCTAGGATTTCTAGTGCATGGGTGCACTACTAAGAAAAAGGAGGAAAAAATATATTTAGTGGGATTTGATGACTATTCCTCTTGGTAATTAACTGAGTCGTCAACCAAGTGCATCATTCAACCTTCTTGGAGTCTGGGTACCAACGGTTAATAATATACCAATTTTAGAAAATATGTACATAAAATATCTAATTTTACGGATAGAGCATGGGTGCACGTGCCCCCTAGTTTTGCTTATACATCCGCCTCCGTCGAATATCATGTTTGCTCAAAAAGAAAGAGTTCATGAAAAATTACAAGTAAAACGTCAGAAGATATATTGGATTGGATATTTGACACTAAAATTTACATTCTATAGCTTGCACCACAAGAATACAAAAAAAATAAGGTTCATAATGGAGAAGTCCACTAGGGCCAATGGCACCACAGTACAAAGATTATAACCTCTCTATTCAACTTGTTAGACGAGCAGCACATAACCAAGTATTGTAACCTACTTTGGATATTTAATCGGCATGACAACTGCTTCTTTTAGTAGACGCTTGGCAGTCTCTAATCCTTTAATGCTCTCCCACTTCACATCTGGATTACCACGAAGAATATCCCTGGAAATGTAAACAGATAGAAATTAGCAAAACTAGTTTCCAAGCCTAACAATGATAAGTGTGAGGGAGAGAGAAAACCAGGTTCAGCGACAGCAATTGCTCATAGTATTCAGGTCATTTTGTCGTTACCTACCTGCTTAAACTTTCTCCTAAAGCACGCATTTCTGCAGACTCGAAAGGGGGAAGTAGAGATTTTTGCCTGAAAAATGAACATTTTCACTTTACTAAACTTCTTCAGGAAGAATTACCCCCAAAAAAGAACTTCTGCAGGAAGAGGAAATGAAGCTCTGGCAGCTGAAAGTTGTTAATATATATGAGTATCAAATGTTTGTTAAGACTTCCAATATCTCTGGCAGGTCAAACACAAAATTTAAGGTCATTAGTTTCTGTGTCATACGGTTTTCCAACTACTCCGACAGATTGAACTCCATTAACTCCATTAGAGTGTGCTGTGCCTCCATTAGCCTAAATCAGAAGAAAAGATTAAGCGTGCAGATTGTCAATAGGATTTAAGATCATCTTATTCATTTCAGCAATACCTGATTATATTGCTCGTAAATGGACAATTCTGCAGTGTTCCGCACATGTCCATTTCCATTTGCCGTCACCGTCAAAGAATTTCCATTTTGTACAGCATGGCCATTCTCAGTTGCAGGAGCCTTCTTCCTCCCAAACTTCATATCATAAAACAACTTAAAATCCTAAATACGGACACCAAAAACAAGTATTGTATATAAATACTCAATGTCCCTAATCTTGATTTATTCATTTCATCAAGAGACACATCCAACTTATGATTCGTTCAGCAATTCGTAGCTCCTGTGAACAGAACTAACAATGTGGTTTAACAAACTATACGTGTTTACTCTGTTTCCCCTTCAATTTCCTTTAACTAACTGTAGAACTTTAAAAAACTAAGCCATGAACTACTGATTGTGTGTCTTCTTTTCTGCTCAGTTCCAAATTCTTTGGAAGACAGTATTATGACACAAAGTGAGAATAAGATTAAAAGCTAAACAACCCAACTTCATTGGAAAACTCTTCGCCTACTTCCTCATCTATTCAAATTCGAATTTTTCTCGGAAGTTAGCACAAAGTTAACAATTATCTATCATGAAGTAATCTACTCAAGGTCAAGCACATTTGAAATTCTCTCTTTTATTTTCAGCATTAACAAAACAAGTCACTCTTTTTCAACTTCAACAACACTTGTGTCTACTTATGGAACAACTCATCACTTTGCAGCTTGTTATTATTCAGTTCTGTGTTGCTAGGAAGACTATACTTCTGTGTCTTTTGATAGAGAGCAACTAGTCAAATCAAAACCTGAGCAGGGCAAACATCACATACAATCAAAAAAAGGTCATATATAACCTATTAATTTTAACATTTAGTTACTAATTAAAAGGGGACATTATAATTCCTTGCCTAAGGACTACATCTCAGTCTCCTTTCACATTTTCTGGAAGAACAGCAGCCAAACTTAGGTAAGAAACATCCCAATCAAGGCCGAAAAAGGTAAAAAGTTTATTAAGCAATGTAAATCTAACATATAACAATATTTCCTGTCAGAGATTTCCTAAATTAACACAGAACATAAAATAATGTCAAGCATAGTCTACACCAAACTTTACTTTGAAATAAAGTTGAGATTTCACAAAATAAATCAGAAATATTCTTTTGTAATTATTTTTAAAAAAAAAATCAAGTCAACAAACCAGAAAGATCTCTTCCTTTTATACCCTCTACCATCACCACATGCATGAATCAGTACAATGTGTCGCACACAAAAACTGTATATTCGCCACAGAAGAAAAACTAAGAAATCTTAAAAACAATAAAGAGGACGAAGAAGAAAACCCGTACAAAAAACTTGATGTTAAGCTGAAAATGAAACAAAATTGAATTTTAAGAAAATCTCAAGCTAACACAAAAATGTCTCTTCCTTTGTCAATCATAATCTCATGCATGGATCGGTGATACATTAAGCTCACAATGTCCTTCAAAAGTCAAAAATTCACTTTAAACTCCAAATTTCATCCGAATAGTACCTCTAATTTCAGCAAAATCGGCATTTCCAAATCAAAATAAGAAGATAAAGTAAATAAGAAATTCTAAAATCAAAGCCAAAAATGCACGAATCGATCAAAAATGTCAATTTCGTAACAACACAAAATCTCTTCATGTTCCGATACTTCACTCATTAACACGTGCATGTATCCAAACAATGTACATCACACACAGATCATTTAAACTTAGCTCGAAAATCAAAAATTAACCGGAAAAAAAAAACAGATATTCAAAAATTTCATCAATATTCAACAAAAAGAAGCTGTATTTTCAAATGAGGCCTTGGAAGATTAAATTTAATTACCGGGAAGGACCAACGAGTCAACGCAGGTTCGTCCGCCATTTGATTCAAACTCCGGGAGACAGGTGGAAAGAGAGAGATGTATACAGATATTTTTGCTCTCTCTCTTTCTCCGTCACACACGAAAAAGATGCACTTATGGGAAGTCAAGTGATAGTGAGCAGTGTTAACTGTACAGTGCACACTAACCCCCCCCCCCGGTCGGCCCTGGAATCATGGAGAGATTGAAAAAGTTTAAATTACGGATTACACCATAAGTTTGTCATTTCTGATACAAAAAGCTCCTTCACCTTTTGAAAATGTTGACATAACGCCTGCAAAGTTTTGAACTAAAGTGAAAGGAGTAGCGCTCTTCTACCGAACTTTTCTTTTTTCCTATACTAACTCTTATTCTTCTTTTACTTTTAATAATTTAATTTGTCTTGATTTGATCTACAATTAAAAAAGAATAATACGTTTGGATGGATATTTGATAGCAAGGGAGAACAAAGTTTACTAGAAACTTGAACCGAAGAATTATATTAGAAATTTATAAGCTCTCCTAGTATCGTTTATTTTTATTACTAATACTTAACAACTCATCTGTTAGATTTTTTTTAAATAGAAAACCAAACACTATTTTTATAGACACAAAAAGGAATAGAGAACTTTGTATGGGTCATAATCTGACCCCATGATCCGTCTTAAGTTAATTCATGATTAATAAGTGGTACGATCACTTATTATTAACTGTATTTAACCCTTATCTGATTCGATCAACAAAGCCACAGCCCATCCGTCACCATGAAGGCGAAATTCCAACGTGGTCACGGTCACTTATTGCCAGCTCACGAAACTCACAACTATAAATACCAAGAGAGGAAACCCTAGAAAGGTGGCTTCTTCTTCACCACTATTCACGAGAGAGAGAAGACACAACGATACCCATATTATGGGCCATATTATGGGAAAGTGGAACACCATTGTAAGGCTCTGCATCTTTTCATGTAGAGGCGGACCAAATCAATACTACCAATGAAAGCTTTTAATGTTTCTCCTCCTAACTCTGAGTACTTATTTTCGCATCCTTCATTTGGTCCAATGGATTATTACGATTTGCTATGATTTTACGTAATTTATTATATTATTTTACACTAATAAGGTATATGATAACTTTTAGCAAATAATTTGGCGCCGTCTGTGGAGATTTTCTAGCAAAATCGCGTAGTTCTTCCCTGGACCAAAAGGAAAGAAACGCCGAAAAAAAAAGAAAAAAAAACAGCTCGAACAAGCCAAAGCGGCATATCAGACAAGGAGAACTCAAAGATTTCAAATCAAGATCCAAGTCCTCTCTCTCTCCGATCACGGATAGTGCAAACAAGAAGAAAACTCTCCTCTTATGGGAGGATCTCTGTAAGGTATCTCCCGCGTCCCCGATACGTACTC
>JASVEL010006851.1:0-81214 GCA_032618575.1 Nicotiana noctiflora | reverse complement strand
TAATCTTCTATCGGGGGTAATATTTATCCATAACGGAGTACAAAAATAATAAGCTTATTCAGAAAGCTTATTTTTAATAGAGTACCAAATCGATAAACATATTTTCGGCAGAGTCTCATATGGATAAGCTTCTTCGAGAAGCTTATTTATAATGTTGTACTAAATGAATATCCATAATATAGTAAATCAATCCCCATTGGATATTCATACAATATAATATGCCTCATTAAACCTTACTAGGAAAAAATCCGTGGGAAAAAAATTCTAGTGAAGGATAAAGAGTACACATATTTAGTAATATGCATTGCTAAGTGTCTTATTAAAAACCTTATAAGAAAAAGCCGGTGGAAAAAAACCTTAGTAAGGAAAAAAGAGTGCATCGTGTATTTTACTCCCCATGATGATAACCTTATTTTAAATATTTGAGTCTCTGCCTTCCAATCTTGTATGACATCTTCTCAAAATTTGAATTTGTAGAAAATACTATCTACCACTATTTCATGTCGATTTAAATTAATCTCATCAAACCAAGAAGTTGATGTAAGTTATTTCATCGAGTTGCTTGCAACCTACCTGCATCAGTTGTTTGTAGATAAACTTTAATAGAGTACTTAATGGATAATCTTCTTCAGAAAGATTATCTACAGCGGAGTAACAAATGAACATCCACAATAATAGTTTTATAACACTACCCCTTGAATTATTATGTGCCTCGTTAAAATCTTACTAGGAATAACCCTGTGTGAAAAAAAATCGAGTCAAGGAAAAATAGTACACTAATAATAACATTGCAAGCTGCCTAATTAAAAACCTTTCCAAGAAAAATTCAGTGGAAAAAAATCTGAGCAAGGGAAAACAAGTACAATGCATACTCACTCCCCCTGATAAAAACGTTGTTTCAAATACCAAAGTCTTTATGTAGGAGAAGAGCTATATCTTTCTAGTAAATTAACAAAAATGCTATATCAAGGCTTGTAGCATTAGTAAGATACATAAGTGTACTAACTGCACTGAGATGACGTATTTCAGGATCAAGGAGCTCATCATACTCTTCTGGAGGTAAGAACGGATCTTTATTCACTTTAATTGACCCAAAAAATCATTGGTGCACTAAAGGGTGTGCTTTGTCCAAGTAAAACTGTTTAAAAGCACTTTTTGTATATGTAGATTGATGGATAAAGATTATGTATGCTAAATATTCAATTTGCAGACCAAGATAAAGTTTTGTCTTTCCAAGATCTTTCATCACAAATTCTTTCTTAAGATATTCAATTGCCTTTTAGAGCTCTTATGGAGTTCCAACAAGATTTATGTCATCAACATAAATAGCAAGTATAACAAATTCTGATGACATTTTCATTATAAAAAATACATGGACAAATAACATCACTTACGTAACCTTCTCTCAGCAAATATTCACTGAGGCAATTATATTACATGCGTCCAGATTCCTTTAAACCGTACAAAGACCTTTGTAATCTGATTGAGTACATGTCTCGATACCTTCACTATATGCTTCAGACATTTTAAATCCTTTAGGGATCTTTATAAAGATTTAATCAAATGAGTCATATAGGTTATGACTTGCATTTAAATGGAATGACATCTTCAGGTGTCTGGATCCGATCCTCATAATATTTCATAGTATTGTGCATTATATTCTATCAAATATATCGTTGACAATTATTTTGTATCGGTTCCTAAGCGATATAACTTGTTGAGATCTTATCACTTTCTTTATTTTCAGGTACCTAAACTTTTTCTGGAGTTTCATGAAATGTTATGTTAGGCTCTTCTAGAGCTCATTTCCCCCATTATGATCATTTTGTTAGCTCCAATTATTTTTCAAGGATTGTTACCTATGGAACCGATTGGTCTACCACGCTTTATGCGTCCAGTAAACTCTATCCTTAAGGTACTTTAATTTTAATAAGAGCATATGCAGCTGAAATATAATATTTAATTTTGGATCAGGAAATGCTTCTGAAATTTGACTTGAATTATCTTCTAAGTGAGGATCATATTAATGATAATTCCATTCATATAAAGCATATTTTTCAGTTGTTTATTCCATTCCCCAAATGTTAGAAAAAAATAATATATATCCCCAATATTCTTTGGACAATATATTTTTGTGCATTGTGGTAGAGAAATTAATCATACGCCACACATCAAAGGATAGTAAAAATATTTGGTTTCTGATCCTAAACTAATTGTGAGGGGAGAACTTATCATATATTATTGGTCTGATGCATACAAGTGCAACTGTATGCAATTTCAAATTTTTTAGACCAACACATGAAACTTTATTCTCATAAGCAGTGGTTTAGTCATTAATAGGAGGTATTCAATGCTAAACCAAGATGGATATAAATCAGCATTATCAAGATGAACTGTTTTGATTTCATAATTTGAAAATTATGCTCTTAATTGAGAAACTGCAGAGTGACAATAATCACACATGTAACTATCTCATACATAAATCTATAAGTGCTTCACATGATAGGTGAATGTGCCCATATTTACCTTTCATATATTTCAGAATCAGGGGTCTTAGTCCCAACTTTAGCTGGTATAATCAATTTATTAAGAGAACAAGCAACACATGAGAATTCTTGAAGAATCTTAAT
This sequence comes from Nicotiana noctiflora, assembly GCA_032618575.1. Taxonomy (NCBI): domain Eukaryota; kingdom Viridiplantae; phylum Streptophyta; class Magnoliopsida; order Solanales; family Solanaceae; genus Nicotiana; species Nicotiana noctiflora. Next base: position 78,584 of record JASVEL010006851.1, on the reverse strand, counting down.
GCAAATTAATTAAAGATATACTCTAATGCTTGAAATTTAACAATTTATAAAAATTCTCAACTCGACTCGAAAAGTTAGTAGTGGAGCCCACATATCGGAACCCGATGAAACTCATAAAATCCGATAACCCATTCCGATACGAGTTCTACCATACCAAATTTATCAAATTCCAATAACAACTTGACCTCCAAATCTTAAATTTTTGTTCTTGAATTTTTTTGTAAAAATCTTGATTTCTTCCATCTAAATTCCAAAATAAATAATGTATGTAACCATAGGATCATGAAGTATAAGTACTTTCGGATATATAACACTTACACAATTCCATATGGTGAAAATCGCCTAAAAATCGCTTCAATCCGAGCTCCATAGCTCCAAATATTATCAAAATGGATAAAACCTCGAAATATAGCTTCTGCACAGGCATTTACTCTTTGGGATCGCGGGAAATGTTTCGCGATCGCGAAGAACAACATTTCTCAACCCAAAATTTTTCCTTCGCAATTGTGGAAAATGCTTCGCGATCACGAAGAACAAATGCCAAGCTCTTCCAAACATCATCTAGTATAATGGTCATAAATTTTTGTTCAAAATTTCAAATTGCAAATGGTTTAACTTTTTCAAACTAGACTCCAAGAACTACAACCTTCATGCTTAGCTAATCTCCTATTTCCTTATATATTAGGAGATATAAGTTTCCAAAGTCAGCTCTGTGCAACACAAATTTCTTCTTCGCAATTTTCAAACTCTTTCCGAATAGGTTGTACTTTACCACTCATAATTTTATATAAACAACTCCAAATGCAAAATGGCTTGATTTCTGAAAACTAGACACAAAAGGATACAACTTTTATTTTTGGATCATCTCAAAATTCCATATAGATTGCAAGATACAAGCTTCCAAAGTCGGGTTAGTGCACCATAAACTTTCCTCTACGCAATCGTGAAAGGCCTTTCACGATCGCGAATCACTGCTAATTTCTCCCGTTCTACTCATCGTGATCGTGACGAATTCCCCGCAGTCGCGTAGCACACTATTGTAGCAAAAAACCAGCAGCTAAAAATGGTCCAAAACTACCCCGAAACTCACCCGAGCCCCTCGGAACCCCGTCTGAACATATCAACAAGTCTCAAAAGATATCACATGCATAGTCGAGGCCTCAAAGCACATCAAACAATACAAAAAACATGAATCACACCACAATTTGAGTCTAATGAAACTAAGAAATTTCAATTTCTACATTTGATGCCGAAACATATCAAATCATATCCGATTGGCATCGTATTTTGCCCACAAGTCACATTCAACATTACGGACTTACTCCAACTTCCAGAATTGAAAACCGACCCTGATATCAAAAAGTACACTTCTGGTCAAACTTCTCAAAAACCTTCAAATTTATAACTTTCGCCAAATGGCCCCAAATTAACCTACATGTGATAGTCCTCTCTCTGAGTAAAAGGAAGGAACTTCTCGAGAAATAACTGAGAAAACTGGTCCCAAGTCAAGTAAAACTTTTGATTTACTGTCATGATCCTAGTTCTCCCTCCACGAACTATCGTGACGCCACCTAGTCTCTACGACTAGACAAACCTGACAATTTGCGAAAAAATGAATTAAAGATACAAAATTAACAATTTAACTGGTAAGTATGATAAATGAGTTTAAAATGCCACTCGGCATATATAATAATAACACTCTCGACTAAAAATAGCACACCCAATACCCGGAATCTCACGAATCACAAGCTAAGAAATACATAGTGTTCTAACTCCAGAAGTTTAAACAAAGGAAAATACAATAAATCTATGAGTGAAGGCAGAATAAATAGGGACTTCTAGGTCTGCAGACGCAGCATATATACCTGATGTCTCTGGATCGCCTCGCTTCACGGATAGTATGGCTGAGTAGAAGAACCTGGATCTGCATATGAAAAATATGTACAGAAAAGGGCATGTGTACACCACAGCGGTACCCAATATGTGCCAAGCCTAACCTCTATCGAGTAGTGACGAGGAAGGTCGGGGCCCTATTAGTTTTATATATATATATATATATATATATATATATATCCTAGAATACCGTCTCATAGTCCCAAATATAAATTCGCAGGGAACTCTCGGAATACCGTTCCATAGTCCTAAAGTAAACAAGCAGGGGGATCTCCTGAAATACCACTTCGCAGTCCAAAAGTAAATACACAACAGTCTCAGCAAGAAGATCTATAGTTCTATTCAAGTTCGTATCAAAAGGCAGGTAATTCCTACTCTAAACATGCTACAAATAATCCAAGTAAGCAGCTAAAGCAGATAAGAAAATTAAGTCACATAAGCATGCTTTCCTAAACTAAACAGGAGGCTTCACATACTAGCATTTTCTCAATTAAAAGAAAAACATACATATTTACTTAATAAAAACGAGGTTCTTTTAGCACGTGCACGTACTCGTCACCTTACGTACACGACATTCATATAACAAAAGTACCAAAATCCTAAGGGGACTACCCCACATAAGGTTAGGCAAGACACTTACCTCGAACCAAGCTCGAAATCAATCTGATATCACGCTATTGCCACGAGTATCAAACTCCCAGTGGCCCAAATCTAATCCAATCAATTACATAATATAAGTATAGCTACAAGCAACTAATTTAGCTAATAAAATAAAACCTAAGGCAAGAAAAATAGGAAACGCCAAAAAATCATCCCTGGGACCACGTCTCGAAATCCGACCATAGTAAAAAAAAAATCCGATAATCCACTCGATTATGAGACTAACCATACCAGTTTCACTCAAATCCGATTTCGATTCGCCATTCAAAACTCAAAAATCCATTTTATGAAATTTCTACAATTTCCCCCCAATTTTTATTCCAATTCTCTAATCAGATGATAAATCCAACGATATATTTGTGTATTTTAGCCAAAACTAAGTTAGAATCACTTACTCCGATGAATTTCTTGAAAACCTTCAAAAACATTGCCACGTCCCGAGCTCTCTAGGTCAAAAGTATGAAATAATACCCTGAATCTCGTATTTATAGTGCACCTCTCAGATTCAAATCTCGCTAACCGCCAAAAACCAATGTCGTCGCACCCTTCTCTCGGTAGTCTGTAGAATTCCACTGCAACTGCATAAGCCTCCAACTCCTGGGGGGTCGCGTCCCTTTTTCCGCTGTCAGCATCAACCTTTCCTACTAACCTCCAAATTTCTGCCTCCCCCGCGAACTTCCTCCGTTGACCACGAGATTTCGCCGCGGTCCTCACTCCCAACTTTAGAGACCAAGATCTAAACACCAGCTACGCCGACAACTTTTTTCAACAGCAATACCCATTTGATAACTACTTGAAACTCACCCTAGGACCTCAGAGTCTGAACCGAACATAGCAACAAATCTCATAACATTCAAATTTAGTCGAGCCCTCAAATCATATCAAACAACGCTAAAAATATAAATCACCATCCAATCCAAAACTAATGAACTTGAATTTCTAAAGTTCTACAACCGATGCCGAAACCAACCAATCACATTCGATTGACCCCAAATTTTTCACATGAGTCGCATTCAACACTACGAACCTATTTCAAATTTCAAAATCGGATTACGAACTCGAATCATATTTTTCACTATCGTTCCGAAACTCCAAATATTCAACTTTCGTCATTTCAAGCCTAAATGAGCTATGAACCTCCAAAACACAATCTTGACATGCCCCTAAGCACAAAATCACCCAACAAAGCTAATAGAATCGATGGAAATTCCATTCCGGAATCGTCTTTACACTGCTCTGACTACGATCCAAATTCTAAGACTTAAGCTCTTATATAGGGACTAAGTTTCCCAAAATACTCCAAAAATTAAGATGAACCATACGATAAACCATGATAGCAGGAAAAGACATGGGGAAAGCAGTTAATAGGGGATCAGGGAGTTAATCTCAAGATAACCGGCCGAGTCATTATATTTACTAAATCTGCTTTTGCATTAGTAAACTTCTAGTTTACAGTGGCACGTGATGTAGTACAAATTATAGAATGAGGTGGATAACTTCTCACATACATATTGTTTTACTATGATTGTGGAAACATACAGATTTTTAATCTTCCAATCTTTTATAGTATCAATATGATAGCCACTTGTATTAGTAAACTTTAGGTTTACTACAACATATGTTTTGACATAATCGTATAATATGAATGACATATTTGTATATAAGCTCTTCACGCCTTCATTTATTATCCGCAATTTTATATTTATTGGACACTACTGATGTCATGTGTCTTCTAGACAAATAGTTAACTCTGCAGGAGCTTTTGATAAATTTTAAACTACCAAATATTGCTTAGACACTTTTGGTATTATGAAAGAAAATCATAAACAAATAAACAATAGAAAAATAATACTAAGTTTATGAATGTAGAAAGTTAAGAATTTCAGTATTTCTACCACCAACTTTGTGATAAATATTTCCTTAAGGGAGAAACGATATTAATATCTGAATAGTTTATATCCTTTATTATTCTACCTCTTTCATGAGGTGAGTTGCGTTATTTACATCACTTTATAATATTCTCATGCTTTAGGAGGAAATTTCAATTGTTTCCTACTTCATGTACAAATTTGAAGTACGAAAGATTAAGGATACGTTCTCTCAATCATATTACCCCTTCTAGAGGTGAGTTGTGATATCTTCACAACCAAGAGCGCTTTCATATTTATAAGCTTTATTAACATTATCACATTCACTTATGGGAATTAAACAATATTTATCAAAGTTCTCATCATTTAGAGAATGGAACATAATTATTTGAACGTGCATAATCACATCAAATTGTGATACTTCGAACCTCTTTGAAGATATTTGCTACATCAGGAACAAATCGAGGTGTGTATATAATATGAGGAACTTTCTCTAACTTATCTTCAATAGTAACCGTAACAAGCCTAAATTTTCGCTTCTTGTGATTATGGGCATATACCACTTATGATGGTTAATAAAATTTAGTTACAATGCGATATACAAAGTATTGCCACTTCTAGTGGTCATACTCTGTTAGAGTTCAAATGAACCATAAAATTAGTCATAACAAGTCTTAGAAAATATGCCACTGCCGGCGAATATATATTTCTTGAAAACTCCCATATTTAGCCATCAATAGAGATTAGAATAATAAATCATGGTTCATTCTCGTAATATGTTTCTTCAAGAACAAATTTATGGCATGAACTGCTAAGTGAACCAATCAGGCTCCTTAGGACCAATGAACAAAAATCATACTGTTAGTAGCAAAAAACGACAATGTCTGATATGAAGGAAGGACTAACCTTTTGAGTAGAACTCTTAATTATGGTGACTGGATTTCATTTATATCCATACACTTTTGCTAACTTAACTAAACAAATAGTTAGTGTTAAGCAATATATGAAAGTGCAAAAATTAATGTCACAAGTCCTTTGCTACAAACCAACTTTAAGATAACAAAGCAGCAAGGGAAAATAATTTGTCATTTATAAAGCAAAGTAATGTAGTAAAACCTTTAAACCAAATATGGAATCATTTCCATGCTTAAATAAAATACCAACGCCAAAGAAATATCAATCATTCAACTCACTGTAAAAAAGGGTAGAAATCCATTAATACAATAATTTGATCTTACTTACAGTGAGAACCGATGCCTTTGGACGAGGATGTCACGACCCTATTTCATCAATTGTGATCACGTCATGACGGCACCTAGTTTTCGCGACCAGGTAAGCCTAACACCTTACGGAAGTAATAATATTTGTGGAAAAATTATAATCAACACTAATTAACAAGAATAATATATATAATTGCCTCTTGGCACATACATTTTCACACTGAATATTCTGAAACTATCCCAAAGACCCAAAAACTCACGGGCAACACATTCTAAGAGAATCATAAGATACAGCTCTAATATCTAGAATAGTCTACAACAACTGAATACATGAAATGGAACTGCAAACTACAAGATAGAGTAGAAGGAGACTCTTCGGTCTGCTGACATGGCAAATATACCTCAAGTCTCCAAATGTAGCACCTGGATCACTGATGATGCGCTCGATTAGAAGTACCTGAATCTGCACATGAGAAACATGCGCAGGAAGGGCATGAGTACACCATGGCGGTACTCAGTAAGTACCAAGCCTAACCTCGGTTGGGTAGTGACGAGGAAGGTCAGGGCCCTACTGAGGTTAAAACATAATAATCAATATAATAATGAGAAAATAATATGTATATAATCACAGCGGATATCCGGCAAGAAGAATAAGTAAAACAGTAGCAGAGGACAAACACTATCAAAGAATAAAGGTACAAACTACAACCGGATATTTATCATCGGGGATCTCCTGGTATCCCGAGGATCTCTTGGTATCCTCAATAAATAATTTCTGGGATCTCTTAGTATCCACAACAATAAATTTTAGGATCTCTTGGTATCCCGAGGATCTCCCGGTATCCTCAATAAATTTTCTAGGATCTCCTAGTATCCACAATAATAATTTCTGGGATCTCTTGATATCCAGAGGATCTCCTGGTATCCTCAATAAATATTATGAGATCTGTTAGTATCCACAATAATAATTTCTGGGATCTCTTAGTATCCCACACTCTCAATCTTATTATATAACACGTGCAGGGGAAGCTTCTAGGATGTCGTCTCGTAGTCCCAATTTAAATCAACCAACAACAACCCAAGATATTAATTAGCTACCAACTCATAGCAAATAATAGTATATTCTGGCCTAATATATTTCATAGAATGCAAACAAGGCAGTTTAAGCAAATAGGCAAGTGAGTCCACTAAACATGCTTCTCTAAGCTAGCACAGGCTATAATAGTAATTAGGAATAAGTAAATACGAAAGAAACCTCAACTCAAGTATTTTTTATTTTTATGTAAAATTCAGGTTTTCAACAATTAGCTCAAGTACGTGCTCGTCACCTCACACACAAGGCATTCAATTACCAAATTCATATCTTAAGGGACAAAGTCCCCCACACAAGGTTAGACAAACCACTTACCTCGATCAAGCGCAAGTCATCTTGAAAACACGCTCTTGCCACGAGTATCCGACTCCAAATGGCTCAAATATATTCAATTAAATTGCATTTGTAAATAATAATTCAAGTAATTTATAATACAAGTAAATTCTAAGCTAATACGCAAAATTATGTAAAATGACCAAAATACCCCTCGGTCCCCACATCTCGGAAAATTCCAAAAATTATATTTTCGGACTCCTCGTCTCGCTACGAGTTCGTACATACCAAGAACTCCCAAATCGGACCACAAATGGCCCCTCAAATCCCAAATTTAGAGTTTTTGCTCCAAGCCCTAATTTCTTACAATTTTGCTATATTTTTATGAATTTCAAGGATAATTCTTCAATAAAATCATGTATTTAGTTTATAGTACCTACCTCCAATCACTTCCCGCCAAAACCCCTTCAATTCCCATCCAAAAGCTCTCAAGAATGACCAAAAATGATAAAAAAATGGGTTATTTTTGCGACTGAAATATTTTTAACATTATGTCCAGGTACTATAGCTAACATTATGCGATCGCATATAACAAAATTTCCTGGCACTATAGCTATCTCTATGCGATTGCATAGAACAAAAATCTTGGGTACTGTAGCTAACACTATGCGATTGCATTAGAGCTCCTACGATCGCATAAAACAAATTTTCTGGGCACTGTAGCTAACTCTATGCGATTGCATAGAACAAAATCATGGGTACTCTAGCTAATACTATGCGATCACATTAGAGCATTGCGATCGCATAGAACAAAATTCTCTGCAATTTTTCTGCTGCATTTTTCAACTTAAATATTCCCGTTAGCCATCCGAAATCACCCCGAGGCCCCCGGGACCTCAACCAAAAATACTAACACATCCTATAACGTTGTTCAAACTTGTTCCAATCACAAAAATACATCCAACAACTCTAAAACCATCAAATTACATCATATTCAAGCCTAAGTTTCTTCAAAACATTCGAAATGTGCATTCGATCAAAAACCCGACCAAACGATGTCCGAATGACCTGAAAATTTGCGGACATATCCAAAATCACTTATCTCGTGGCTATGGAGAAGGAATTAAATCAGTTGGTTCTATTTCTCAATCTTTCTGACTTGCTCCTACGAAACCAAGGTCGAAAAGATTGAAAAAATTAGTCATTCACAAGCTACTGCAACTCTCATAATTTCATTCCGACTCCCGAATCAAAATATCACCTATCAACCGGAATCCGCCAAAATCCAAACTTCGTCGAAATAGGATAACTTCTTCACCAGGCCTCCAAAATTACTTTCGATTGCGCACCTAAGCCTTAAATCATCATCCGGAGCTAACCAAATAATATGAATTCAATTTCGAGCCATATAACTCACAGGTCAATATCCGGTTGACTTATTCAAACTAATCCTTCATTAAAGAAACTAATTGTCCTATTTCCTACTAAACTCGATCCAAATTGACTCAAATTCACCAAGTACACATATTGAAACATGATTAAGCATATAACATGGAAAACGGGGTGGCAACTCATGTGACGACGGGCCGGGTCATCACATTTTCCCCAACTAAAATAAATGTTTGTCCTCGAGCGGGTCCAGAAACATACCTGGAGTAGCAAAAAGATGGGGGTACTGGCTGTGCATATCCTGCTTGGTCTCCCAAGTTTCCTCCATGGCCGGCTGACCCCGCCACTAAACCTTCACTGAAGCAATGTCCTTCGACCTTAACTTCCTGATCTGCCTGTCCAAAATGACCACATGCTCCTTAACATAGGATAGATCCTTGTCCAGCTGGACTGAGCTGAAATCCAACACGTGCGATGGGTCACCCTGATATCTCCGGAGCATCGAAACATGAAATACCGGATGAACATCGGCCATGCTGGGAGGTAAGGCAAGCTTATAAGTAACCTCCCCAACTCGTCTCAAGATCTCGAAATGCCCAATAAATCTCTGACTCAGCTTACCTTTATTTCCAAACCTCATGATGCCCTTCAAAGGCGAGAGTACCCGAAGCAGAACTCACTCGCCAACCATATATGCCACATCAGGAACCTTCTTGTTCGCATAACTTTTCTGTCTAGACTGAGCTGCACGGAGTCTATCCTGAATCACTTTAAATTTTTCCATTGCGTCCTGAGCCATCTTTGTACCCAATAATCTAGCCTCGCCCGGCTCAAACCAACCCACCTGATAAGGCCTCATACGACGCCATCTAGATGCTGGACTGATAATTGTTGTTATAGCAAACTCCGTCAGTGGTAGAAAATGATCCCATGACCCTCCAAACTCAATAACGCACGCACGAAGCATATCCTCCAAAATCTGAATAGTGCGCTCGGACTGTCCGTCCGTCTGGGGGTGGAAGGTTGTACTCAACTCCACTCGAGTACCTAACTCCTGCTGCATGGCTCTCCAGAACTATGATGTAAATTGTGTGCCTCTGTCTGAAATGATAGAAACTAGAATACCATGCAACCGGACGATCTCCCTGATATAAATCTCTGCCAACCGCTCCGATGAATAAGTAGTGCACATCGGTATGAAATGAGCAAATTTGGTCAGTCAATCCACAATGAACCAAATAGAATCAAATTTTTAATGGTCCGTGGGAATACAGATGCGAAGTCCATGGTGATACGCTCCCATTTCCACTATGGGATCTCAATATACTGTGGCAACCCACCTGGACGCTGGTGCTCATACTTCACTTGCTGGCAGTTGAGGCATCTAGATACGTAGTCAACTATATCCTTCTTCATCCGCCTCCACCAATAGTGTTGCCTCAAGTCCTGATACATCTTCGCGACACCCGGATGGATGGAATACCGCGAGCTTTGGGCCTCAGCTAGAATCAGCTCTCGGAGATCATATATATTGGGCATACAAATTCGGCCCTGCATCCTCAATACTCCATCATCCCCGTTAGTAACATCTTGGGTATCACCACACCGGACTCTGCCCTGAAGGACAAACAAATGAGGGTCATCAAATTGTCGCTCCCTGATGTGATCAAATAGAGAAGACCGAGAAACCACACAGGCTAAAACCCGACTGGGATGTGAAAGGTCCAATCTCACAAACTGCCTAGTTAAAGCCTGGACATCCATCGCCATAGGTCTCTATGAGGCTGGTAGATATGCCAAACTCCCAAACTCTCCGCCCGTCGGCTCAAAGCATCGGTAACCACATTGGCCTTGCCCGGGTGATAAAAAATAGTAATATCATAATCCTTTAACAACTCTAGCCATCTCCTCTGGCGCATATTCATGTCTTTATGCTTAAGTAAGTGCTGCAAACTCCGATGGTCAGTGTAGATATCACAAGGCACCCCATATAAATAATTATGCCATATCTTTAGGCGTGAACAATGGTAGCTAACTCAAGATCGTGGACATGGTAGTTCTTTTCATGAACCTTCAACTGTCGGGACGCATAGGCAATCATCCTACTGTCCTGCATCAATACCGCTCCAAGCCCCACTTGTGAGGTATCACAATAAACTGTATAGGAACCCGAACCGGTAGGCAACATCAAGATTGGAGTTGAAGTCAAGGCTATCTTGAGCTTTTGAAAGCTCGCCTCACACTCATCTGTCCACTGAAAAGTGGCACCCTTTTGGGTCAGTCTAGTCATAGGGGTAGCGATCAATGAGAACCCCTCCACAAAGTGATGGTAATAACCCGCCAAGCCAAGAAAACTGTAGATCTCAATAGCTGAGGAGGGCCTAGGCCAACTCTGCATGGCCTCCACCTTCCGCGGATCATGGGGGCATACTTTTGACATTGTTCGCATCGGTGAATGTATTTCGCCGCCTCTTTCTTCATGGTGGACCAATAATAATCGGCTCGTATTATGTAGTGTACGAGGGTGCGGTTTCCCATATGGGCACCACAATGACACTCGTGTACCTCTTCGAGTACTGGTCTCATTTGGTACGGCCCTAGGCACTTGGTTAGGGACCTGCTAAACGTCTTTTTGTAGAGCTCGTGGTTTATCAGGAAATACACCGCGGCATGTACGTTGAGCTTCTTTATTTTTTGTTGTTGTCGAGTGGGAGTGTACCATCCTGCAGATAGGATACAAACTGTTTACGCCAGTCACAAGTAAAATTTAAAGAAAGTACCTTAGTGTGATCAATGGTTGAATGGAGGAGCGTGACCACACTTTCTCTGTCAAAGTTTTTAGTGGTTGCGGCCAATTTTTCCAAGTCGTCTACTTCGACGTTCCGTGCCCTCGGAATTTTTTCGAAGCGGCACTCATGGAACTTGGTTTTTGACTGATATTTTTTCAATCTCTACTCCTTGATTTGGTATGTCCCAATGACCTGGTTCACCACGAGTTAGGAGTCGCAGTGGAGAACGAGTCGTCGAGCCCCATATTTGATGTCTAGTTTTATACTTGCAATAACGACCTCGTACTCGGCCTCGTTGTTAGTCATATCGGGGCACCGCATAGACTGGTGAATTATTTCGCCCGTAGGGACCTCAAGAACGAGTTTTAGTCCTGATCCCGAGGCATTAGCAGCATCATCAGTGTACAGTCCATAAGTCAATGTTTGAGGGGGTACGACGTGCCTCTAGCTCCGCCTCTGGTAGTATTTCTGGGCTAAAATCGACTATGAAGTCGGCAAGTATTTGAAACTTAATGGCGGTTCTCGGGTGGTGCAAGATGTCATGTTCGCTTAGCTCTATAGCCCATCTAGTGAGTCTGCCTGATAATTCAGGCGTGTGTAGGATGCTTCTCATGGGGAAGGTCATTACTACTTTTATGGGGTGGCATTGAAAATAGGTCGGAGCTTTCGTGAAGCTACGACCAATGCCAGGGCTAATTTTTCAAGGTGTGGATACCGTGTTTTGGCATCCACTAAGGTTTTGCTAATACAGTAAATAGGAGATTGCGTAACTTCATTTTTGCGAACAAAGACTGCGCTGACGGCAACCTCAAAGACGACCAGATATACTAGTAGGGCCTCGCCCGGACTCGCTTTGGCCAGTAGCGGTGGCGAAGATAGGTATGCTTTCAATTTTCTCAAGGCTTCGGCGCATTCCTTGTTCCATTGTAATATGTTGTCTTTTCTCAACACATTGAAAAATTTATGGCATATGTCGGAGGATCGCGAGATGAATCTGGATAGGGCAGCTATTCGATCCATCAAGTTTTGTACCTGTTTTTTGCTGTTGAGAATCTCAGGTATTGCATCTATCGCCTTGATCTGATCCAGGTTGACCACGATGCCTCATTGGGACACGAGAAATCCTAAGAATTTTCCCGAGGCTATGCCAAAGGTGCATTTCTCGGGGTTCAACTTCATCCCGTAATTTCTTAGTATTTCGAAGGCTTCTTTCAGGTGGTCAATATGGTCTTCTTTCTTTGCCTACTTCACCAGAATATCGTCGATATAGACATCCATGGTCTTATCGAGATTTTCTTTGAACATTCTGGTGACCAGTCTCTGGTACATAGCCCCCGTATTATTTAGCCCAAAGGGGATTACCTTGTAGCAGTATGTCCCTTGGTGGGTGATGAAAGTTGCTTTCCCTTGGTCCTTCTCATCCATCATGATTTGATTGTAGCCGGAGTAGGCATCTAAGAAGCTCAGCAGTTCATGTCCCACGATAGCGTCGATCAATTGGTCGATATGGGGTAGTTGGAATGAATCCTTCGGACATGCCTTGTTCAGATCAATGAAATACACATATATTCTCCACTTCCCGTTTTTCTTTTTGACCATGATGACATTGGTGACCCATTGGGTGTACTTTGATTCTTTGATGGAACCATTGTCCAGTAATTTGTCTACCTCATCGCTAATCGCTTTATTGATGGCGGTGTTGAATTTCCTTCTTATTTGTCGCACGGGCAGATGTAATGGATCGACGTTCAGCTTGTGGAGCGATGTCTCTCAGGATTCTCGGCATATCTGAATGGGAAAAATCAAACAAACCTGCATGGTTAGTTAGGAATTCACGATACTTACTCGGGTTGGTGAGGTCGTGCCTGATGTAAGCTTTCTTTGTGAGGTCGGCATCGTCCAATTGGACCGGGTCGAGATCTTCGATCATTGCTTTACAGGCTTCCATGATGTTTGGGTCTTTGATGGCGTCCGTTGTCGGGTTGACTTTAGTCCCTGACATGGATGATTGCTATGCTTCTACACTCACCCTTTTTAGCTATTTAGTGTGAGTGCAATCTTGGGCTACTTTGTAGCATTCCCGTGCGGTGCACGGCTCGCCTCAAATGCTGAATACCCCCCACGGGGTGGGGAATTTGATCACCTGGTAAAAACTTGAAGGGACCGCTTGCATGGCATGTATCCATGGGCATTCTATGATGACTTTGTAGGTCATTTCTGGTTCATTACATGGAAAGTGGTTTCCAGCGTAACCCCTCATGCTAAAACGGGTAGTAATATTTCTCCAAATGTCCATTCCACTACATTGTTAAAACCAATCATTGTTATGCAATGCGGTATTACCCTACCCTCAAGTCCTATTTGTACGAGGACCCTCGGGTGGATAATACATGCGCTACTTCCGTCATCAATCATAATTCTTTTAACATTCGTATCGGTGATACGTAAAGTTTAACTAAATCATCATAATGAGGGAAATACAAACCGTCGGCATTGGACATATCGAAGGTGATACTATCTTCGAAGTGGTCATACCGTTCATGGGCGATGGTCTGTTTTAATTTGTGCCGTAGCGAACTTGACGTGGCTGGTTGTTGAGTCATCGCCGCCTCCGATGATCATATTTACCATGCGTGCTGGGGAGCGCGGCTTTGGTAGCCCATAGGGTTGTTCCCATCTGTACGCAAAGTTTATTTTTCCTTTGTCATTAAGCAATTCCCTCAGGTATCCTTGGTTTAGCATCTTGACCACTTTTTACCGTAGGCCTATGCAGTCTTCGATTTTGTGCCCCCGTTCCTGATGGAACTCGCATAGGACGTTTGATTTCCTTTTAGTGGGGTCTGATTTCATCTTTTGCGGCTACTGCACCTTGGTGCCTAGCTTCTCCAGCGCGTACACTATTTTTGAAGGAGACATACAAAAGTTATGGGCAGATAGTAAAGGAGGTGTACCTCTTTCGTTTTGGAGTGGGGCGACGTATCACTGTAGAGCCTCCGTATGCCTTGGTGGTGGATGGGCGGATCTGGTATATGGCTGGTGCCGGTCTCTGTTGGAGCGTGGGAGTTGTTCTCACCGTCCTTCATTGCATCGGTCCCTCCTTGTCTCTGAGTGTGTCGTTGTTAACCGTTGGGTCGATCCATTAAGATATTCCTTGTCCGCTCGTACCTCAATGTAATAGGCGTTGTGGATTTCCTCCCATGTGGTAGGGGGATATTTCATGAGACGGCTTAGTAGTTTCTTGGTCGCCCTCGAACCATCCCTATTTAGCCTATTTTGGAAAGCGGTGACTGCCATACTTTCCGATACGTTTGGCAGGCTTATCCTTACCCTGTTAAACCTGGCCAGGAAGTCCCTAAGTCCTTCCCCTGGGTTTGCCTGACGGCGAAGATGTCGTTGACCCTTGCTTCCGCTTTCTTTGCTCATGCATAGGCGGAGACGAACTTATCTGCCATTTCTCGAACGTTGATATTGATTTAGCTAGTAGCTGGGAGTACCACGTTAGGGTCCCTCCCGTCAGCGTCTCACCGAACTTCTTCAGCAGCACCTATGGTACCTGCTATTTCGATAGATCATTACCTTTTACGGCAGTGACATAATGGATCAAATGATCTTCGGGATATGCGGTTTCATCATATACCCTTGTGAGCACGTGATTTTTGCCCCGCATTAGAATTACTCCCAAAATCCAAAAATAGAATAGTTTTGAGTTGTGTGTGATTTTCTGAATTTTGTTTGATTTTCTTAATTATTATCTGCATTTTTATATGTGCATGTTTATTTGTTAAACTAATAAAAAATAAAATAAAATACAAAAATAATGTTGCATTTGCATTTAAGTCTTATTTAGAGTAATTAAGTTTATTTTTCAAAAATATATAAAATAAAAGTCAAAAAATAATAATAATAGTGCATCTTTTACGTTTAGTATTTAAATGCCTAGTTGTGTGATTTTTATTTAATTAATATTTAATTTTATGTGCTAATTGTTAGTAGAACCTAGTTAGTATTTTTTATAAATTAATTTGATTTTTTGTAGTATATTTAGAATTTTGTTTATTAGAAATTAAAAGAAAAAGAAAGAAATAATGATAAAAAGAGAGGAGAAACATTGGACTGGGCAAATTCAAAATTCCAAGCCCCAAAATCGGAGCCCAATCCAAATAACCCCTCACCCACTTAAACGGATCAACCCGATTCCTACCCGAACCGCCCATCAACTCCCTTAATCTGAGCTGTTGGATCTCTTCATCCAATGGTCCAGATTAACTAGCCTATTTTAATACACCCAAAGACCCCCAAAACCCCTATCTCCCATTTCATTCACCCAAACTCCCCTTCCCCTTCGTCTCTCGCTAAGCCAAACACCCCTAAGAACCCTAGTTAGCCGCCACACCCCCCTTCGCCTGAAACCTGGTGGCGCCGCCTCACCTCGACCACAAATCAACTCCACATAATCCCCTCACCTTCCTCTACCATAAGCCCTAACTTGTTTCCTTCGAACATGGCCCAATCTACTCTGAATCTCAAATCTAGAAGAGACGAGTCCAAAAAGTAAGGCTCCGAGAATTTAAAGACCGATTTTGTCACTCAAATAAGGTCTTTCACTTGTTCTTGAAAAAGAGCAAGCGATTAATTTTATTTGGTGATTCAATTAGAAGGTCAGTCACGAAGCCAAAGCTTGAACCGGTAAATTTCCTTTCACCCATTTTTATATGTAAGTCTAATGTTTTTCGTGTTCCATTCTTTCTCGTACTTTCTTCTATTCCTCCTCTATTTCTTCTGTGTTACCTAGATTATCTGTATTTGTGTCTTGTAATTAAGGACTAGTGTTAATTATTAATTTCTTTGGCTTAGAATTTCTGTTTAATTTATTTTTCGTTTGTGTTCAGTTTTTTTTTCTCTCTTCTCTTTTTCTTTCTTTCTCTTTTCTTTTTTTGGCCGTCCTCGAAGACCTTTTATTTGGTCGCTTTATTTCTGTTTGTTTGTTGTAAATGTGATGTTATAAGATAGGAATTCACTTCGATTAATGTTGTCGAATGATTAATTCTGCATTTTACCTGTTCTGTCCGAGAGTTTTTGAATCACTGATTCAATGACTAGTTGTTATCGATTATACATGTTGTGATCGATTTAACGAGCATTGTCGAATAGTTATAAAATCTTGTTTAGAACAGTAAGACATTAATTTTTGATAATGATTAATTCCCTATTGAATCATTGTTGAATTGAAGTTTGAATTGTTTGTGGTTGAATTAGAAACGAATTGGTTATATCTGAATTAAACTTAGTTGCATAAGGAATCTCAGAATTAGTGGACTGCCACTTTTGAGCACATGTTGAACCATTAGGGAATGTTTTAGTTGAAATACACCCTGTCAATGACACAAAGTAATGGGGAGTTCAGGAACCAACTTAGTTTAAATTTAAAAGTTGTAAAGTGCATCTGGAGATGAGAATGGAACCTGTTGTACAGCAGGATATCCATTACAGTTTGAACTTTTAGAGTTTTAAATTAAAAGGCCATACTTAGAAAGCTAAAAAGTGGGGAAAATAGAGGAATAATATGGGGTTTTCTGTTTGGTTTTAAATAATTAAAGGTACTGCAAGAAGGTTGGAACTTTGGGTATATAAGGACAGACCTTGAGAGAATAAAAAAAACGCTCACGCCCTTGAAAGAACAAGTTTCTTTTTCATATACACATTCTGAAATAGATTTTCAGATACACACACTGATTTTAAAAGAAAAGAGAGCAGGGAGGCTGATACACACTCTATAAATACAGCTTTAAATTATCAGCTTTGGGACTCTTTAACGATCAGTTAAAAGGGGTTCATGTTCTGCTGTTTTGAATCTCAAAAGTGGCTGTTTGGTCTGCTTTCAACTCCTCGTCCTGTTTTAAACCACTTTTGAAGTTTGGGTATATCATTCCCACGTTCAAGTTTTCAAGTTCGAAGTATTCTTGAGTTTATTTGGTTTGAGTTTGTTGATGTTTGGGTATTCTGGAAATTGTTGAATTCTTTATTGAGTTCTCTGTTGGTTCGAGTTTACTCCTGGATTTCTGAATCTTCGTTGGCTGCTGTTTTTGTTGTGTTTTGCTGGGGATTGCTTACTGATTTTCCTCTTTCATTTCTGCTGTTAAAATCAGGTACACATCCTTTGGGCTGTCTATTCTTATACTGGAAATGAAATGCAAGCACATTTTAGATCTTGTTGTGAGGCTATCATATGAATGATTTCGTTAGATATTTATTAAATTAGGGACTGTTAGTTGTATTAGGGATTGTGCTGTTAGTCATTGAGGGTTTAAGAGTGCACACAGTTATGTATGTCTACTTAGTTCTTGCTTTCGTTATGTATAATTTGAAATAAAATCTGCCATGTCTGTATTGTCTATCATTGTAAACTTGGATTATTTTTGGACTATCGTTTATAATAGATATCAGTTTTTCATTTATGCTTAACTAGTTTCTATTTTTTTAGTATATGTTTGGACTTGTGTAAGTAAAACTAGCCAATTCGGATTGGGATTCTCTTTGATATTTTAATAGGTAATTTGTTAAAGTCAAGTATTTTAAGCATGTTTAAGGTGTTAGTTTGATTGATATTAGCTATTAATATAAGGTGTTTTGAATCATTTTCGAATTTCTTCATTTGAATTTTCCTTAAAATCCATTTGTAGTTAAGCAAACAAGATAAGTAGCCAATGCTTTAGATGTCAATGCTAGTTCGACTTTAATCGCATAGTTTCGATTTCGTCAATTAACATCGGATTGAGTATAGTGAAATCCAAAGTGAACAACCTCATGTCTAATAATGAACCATGGTGAATTATTTTTACTTCGCATAGTTTGATCAATTTTCCATTAGTTTATACCTTTTCGTTCAATCTCCGACCCTAAATCAACAAGTTACGAAATAAGATATCATTTTGTACAAGTCTTAATTAAAAATAACCTCAATGGACATTTTTTTAGATAAATTGATTTTTGCCTAGTCTAACAATCGCTTTAATCGGCATAAGTTGAAGTAAGTAATCCGGGTACATTTTTTATTTACGTATTTGTCAAAAGTTCGAGTCTAGGTTGTAACTAGTTTTCTTCTTTTTTTTGTACGGTTTTGAATTAATAAAGCGGTTTAAAGTTTAATCAAAGCACGTAATTTATAACATGTATTAAAATCATATATTGTTTAGCCATTTATAATAATTGAAGCGACCGTGCTAGAACCACGGCATCCGGGGTGCCTAACACCTTCCCTCGGGTCAACAGAATTCCTTACTTAGAATTTCTGGTTCGCAGACTTCATTTGGAAAGTCGAAATTTCCTCGATCCGGGATTTGAATAAATCGGTGACTTGGAACACCATAATTTATTCCATGTGGCGACTATTAAATAAATGGAATAATCCCGTTTCGAATATTGTCACTTAAATTGGAAAAACTCCCCCGCCCTTGTGCATTATCCTTCGGGGTAGGGGGCGCGCCAAAAGAAGGTATGACAGCTCTGGCGACTCTGCTGGGGACACAAACCCAGAACCACTGGTTCAGGGTTTAAGAATTCGAGCTTTAAATAATTGTTATATTTGGCTTATATACTATCCGATTTTATTATATGTTTGTATTTAATGTGCTAAATGTTGCTTTTACCGCTTTGATATTTTGTGAATTGTATATAAATTGTGCCGATACCCATTTTTCTCTTCTGAGTCTCTTTAAAATAATATCGGGCATTTGCTGGACATAGCCCATTTTCTCAAGATAGTCGTGGTGCTTGGCACCCGGTGAAGGATTTTTAGTCACACATGTTTAGGCGGGGAGCATGGTCAATTAAGCCGGAAAGCTATGCTACCGGTACACTGACACTCCTCGGCTCGAGTTGTCCGCTCGAGTAAAGCCAGTCTAGACACCTTTTCCAACAGGATGATGACTTAGAATAACAAAACCTTATGCATATCCCCGATAGGAACGTCTATTTGCATCATGTGCATATTTGACTTAGGAGGCTCAACACAGGGGTTGAGCCTGTCTAGGACAGGGGTTGAGCCTGTCTAGGACAGGTGTACCTCAAACAAAAGACCAACTTGATGCATTTTTGTATGTGCATTTATTTGTTTCGATCTTACATGCCGACCGGTTTGTTATTAAAAAAGAGAGAGGGTAAGAAGTGGAAAATGTCAGGATGTAAAGTCAAAATAATTTTATGGAAAATAGTTTGTTTTCTTTGAAAATAATTTTTTTTTGAAAAATGCAAAAACAAAAATTCCAAATAAATTTTATGGAAAATAATTAGTTTCTTTGAAAATAATTTTTGAAAATGCTGTTAAAAATAATTTGTTTTCTTTTTAAAATAATTTAGTTCATTTTACCGAACTACGCGGGTCTGATTCTCACCGCATGTGAGATACGTAGGAAAACCTCATCGGTTCCGACCCCAATTTTCAAAAAATCCAAAAAAATATTTTCTTTTAGTTCCTTCTTTAAGATCTTTCCTTAGACAATTCAAAAAAAAAAAAGTAAAAGTAGTTTAAAAACTAAAAAAAATGATTTCATTCTTTCTACTACTTTTCATGAAATAAAAAGAAAGATCAATAAAAATCAAAATTAAAACATGGATTTCCTTCATTTTTGAAGTATTTTTCTAAAAAAAAAATTAGAAACAAAAATCCAAAAAAACAAAATACTCCTTAGATGTCTTTCTTTCATAAATGTCATTTAAAAATAAATACAAATTTTGAAAAAATTGAGTCCGAAAAATATTTTGCTTCTCTTTAGAAGTACTTTTGTAAATAAACAAAAAATAAAAAATTCAAAATATTTTCTTAAAAGTCCCTCTTGCGAAAATAAAGAGGCAACATCCAAAATAAAAAAAAAATATTTTCTTTCTTATTTAGAAAAGAGACAATAAGTTAAAACTCAAACAAAAATATTTTTTTTTTCTTTTACTTCTAAAATTACCAAAGGTCAAATAAAAAGCAAATGGATTTTTTAGAAGTGTTTCTTTCAAAAAAGCAAAACGAAAAGCAAAAAAATAAAAAAAAATAAAAAACAAAAATATATATATTTTTCTTTCTTCTTTTAAAGCGTTTCTTTCAAGAATTAAAAAAAAAGTTAGTTTATTTACTTCATTCCCGATCATCCGAACTACGCCCGGTCTGATTCATGCGGGGACATGATACGTAGGCAATCCACATAAGATTCGACCATCGCTAAAAAAAAGAAGAAAAAACGAAAAAAAGAGTGTAAAAGAAAGTTGATAAAGAGAGGAAGAAAATGAAAGAAAAGGAAAGTATAAGCCGAAATGACGCATTATAATCGAATACATGTAGCAACACGATCAACTGTATAAGTGCATCACACCCAACGTGAGATTACTTATCTGTTATGTTGTTTCAGACTAACCGTTTGTTTGCCAAACTTCAGGTTTTATAAAAGGGTGGTTGATTTTGTGGTAATCTGGCCTCACATTCCTACTTCACGAGGTCCAAAGGAAAAGTTCAGCAGCCCGTCACTAAATCAAAAGAAAGTACCCATCCTTACTTCACGAGGTTGAAAAGAAGTGTCAATATGTCTGATGTGCCGGAGAGATTCGGCACATTTACATACTAATTGCTCTTATATTAGCTTGTTTCACTGCAAAATGTAGTCCATACTTATGTGATTTTGTGGTTTTACAGATAAAGAGGAAGAAAAGACCAAGTACTCAAAATTAGAAGCAAAAAGATAAGAATGAGGGCAAGTTGGGTAAAAGAACAGTTCTGCGATCCAATCTGCGGTCGCAGATTTGATATGGGGACTGCATAATGTGTCTCCATATCGCATAACTAAACAGAGAGTTGAGCTGCAATGCACGACAGGAATGCGACGCAATTTGCGATCGCACATTCAATATGCGATCCGCATTCCTGCCGCATAATGAACAGAGAAGAAACCGAAGATGCAAGTTTGCGGTGTTGTCTGCGGTCGCATATTCAACATGCGGACCGCAAAATTGTAATGCGGCCAACGTGTAATAAAGCTAGGGTTCCTATATGCGACGCCGCCTCTCAAGATGCGGATCGCAGACCTGTTATGCGACAGATCTGCGGTCGCATACGTGACCTGGAAGGGTAAATTTGTCTGCTTTTTGTCAGATCTTGGTCCCTCTATAAATAGCTTTTCAGAGCTTTGTGTAACATCATCTGACACAGACGTTAGACTACATTCCAAACTTTATTACTGATCTTTTTGGAAGCTTTTGGTTGAAGAATCTTTTACTTTGTAAGCATCTATGACATTTATTACATCTTGTATTTTATATTTTAGCATGTGTGGCTAAGTTTAAATACTAAGGTTGTGAACCCTAAATGGGTGTTATGTAAATGGGTGTTTAACATTGAATATATGCATAATGGTTGGTTGATATTTCTTCACTTCTCATTCTTCATTTATTATTGGTGGTTGCAAACACTAATTAATGCCATTAAAGTCTTACCTTGCTTGGGAAAGTGGGTTAGATCTTGGAAGAAGTAAAGAACAAAAACTCGAAGCTTTACACTTCGTTTAATAGAATCGCTTAGGGATAAGTGGGTTTTATTTGGCAAATTATTGATTACTACATCTTGTGACTCTAAGACTTTTGGGAAAAATTAATAGAGGAAATACTACTCAACTATTGGGAAATATTGGGTAGTTGCTTAGAAATCAATTGCGTATCAAGAATCAACCATTAGTAATATATCATGTTAACACCTATAGCATTACACTACATTTATGGGAACACAACCTTGGTTTCATCAATTCTCTAAATTATTGACATAAAGCATTTTCAATACTTAACTACTCTAAACCAACTTTCACTTATACTACCAATCTTATACCCATATCTATGTTATTTCTAACGGAATAGATTCAAGATTATAGTCGGGAAATACACTAATTCAAGTAATCCATTCACGCCTATTCCCTGTGGGATTCGACCCCAACCTAGTTGGGTTATTATATTTGACACCGACCGCCTTACGCTAATTGTAAAAGTGTAATTTGAGCGTATCAAATTTTGGCGCCGTTGCCTGGGAATACGGTCTTGAAATTACTTATTAGTGTGTACTCTACTTGATATCTAATTCTATTCCATTACACTTTGCCTGTTTTTCTTGGTGTGATAGGTTATAATGTCTGATTATGAGGACGAAGGGGAAGAGAATCCTTTTGCAGATATCGATGAATATATCGATGACACAAATGCTATTGTACCCCCTGCTATTGGTGCCTCAACATTTAAGGCGGATCACGGTCTAATCCTCATGCTCAAAGCGGAAGGGTTTTTCAAAAATTCCACCGATGACGACCCCACTCAACACTTAAGAAATTTTCTGGGAGTGTGTGCTATGCATAAACAAACCAATGTCTCAGGAGATGCCTTAAGGTTGAGAGTATTCAAGTATTCCTTGGGCGGTGAGGCTAGAAAGTGGCTTCAAAACTTGCCACCAAATTCAATCCGATCATGGCCGGAACTTGTCCGAACATTCCTAGCAAAGTGGTTCCCACAAAGCAAGAAATCGGAGCTTAGAGATAAAATCTTTTTCTTTAAGCAACAACAAGGGGAGCACTTACACGAGGCGTGGGATCGCTTTAAACTATATTTGGTGAGGTCACCAAATCATGGATTCCCTGACTCAATTTTGCTTGAAAAATTCTACATGGGTCTTGATCCCATGAATCAAGCCATTGCAAAGAATGCGGTGGATGGATCTTTTATGGATAAGTCTTTTGCAAGAGTGACTCAAATCCTCGACAAAATGGCTAAACATAATCAAGCATGGCATTCTGAGGATGCATCGGGTGGAATATCTTATGGGTCTCCTTCTTTGACAAATTTGCTCAAGGAAAACCAAGAGAGAGACCAAATCATTGCTGGGTTGGCCACTAATGTCAATGTGTTGACCAATATGTTTACAGAAAATCAAACAAAGAAGGTCAACGTTGTCGAGGACATGCCATCCAATTCTAATGAAGATTTTGAAGAGGTAAATTATATCAACAACCCCCAAGGAGGAGGGTATCAAAGGCAATACTATCAAGGTCAAGGAGCACAAAACCAATGGAGGCCAAACCCGCAAGGGCAAGGATACCAACAGTGGAGGTATGACCAAGGTAGTTCACAACAAAGAAATTGGGGCAACAACAACAACAATTTTGCTAACCGGAGTGAAAATCCTTATGTTCCTCCAAAAGGACAACATTCGAACCAAGGGTCCTCAAGCGAGTCAAAATTGGAAGCTATGCTAGAGAGAGTGCTACAAAATCAAGAAAAGTCTGATGCTTCATTGAGGAACATGTCCGAAGTGGTTGGCTCTCATACCGCTTCCATCCAAAAGTTGGAAATGCAAATGAGAGATCTCTCCAAGGAACAAAACCCCAAGCAAAAGGGAACACTACTTAGTGACACTATTGCAAATCCAAGAGGTAGTGGAAGTGGTCCAACCTCTCATGTCATGGCAATCACCACCAGGAGTGGAAAAGTGCTACGTGATGAGAATGAACACATAGATGAAGAGGTGGAGATCAACCAACCGTTTGAGGGTGAAGAACAAGAGATAATTAAAAAGCAAAAAGCTGTTGCAGGTGATAAACCCAGGATTGTTGAGATTGAAAGAATTCCTGAAAAGGCAAGAGCACAAGAAAACCAAGAAGAGGACAAGGAAAAAGGGAACGAGCCATCACAACCTCTTCCTCCTATTCCTAGACCTCCCCCTCCTTTCCCTCAAAGGCTATCAAGGAAGATAGATGATAGCAAGCTTGAAAAATTCTACGATATTCTAAAGCAATTGACAGTGAATATACCTTTCGTAGAAGCTTTTCAAGAAATGCCAGGGTTTGCCAAGTACTTGAAAGATCTAATCACTAAAAAGAAGACCTCAAAACATGAGGTGGTAAGCATGACTCACAGGGTGAGCTCTATCATTGCTACAACCCCAGTTTAAAAGAAAGAGGATCCGGGAGCCTTTACTATACCGTGCACTATTGGGGCAAGGGAATTTGCAAGAGCCTTATGTGACAACGGAGCTAGCATCAACTTAATGCCACTAGCCATCTATAAGCAAGCGGGGTTGGGTATGCCTAGACCAACAAGTATGAGGTTGCAAATGGCCGATCGTTCCATCAAGCGACCGGTGGGTATTGTGGATGATGTTCTGGTAAAAGTGGGGAAGTTTCATTTACCTGCGGACTTTGTGATTCTTGATTGTGCCGTAGACAAAGAAATTCCTATCATTTTGGGAAGACCATTCTTGGCTACAGGCCGAGCACTCATGGATTCTGAAAGAAATGAGATAAAGTTTCGGGTAAATAGTGAAGAAGTCACTTTTCAAGCCAGTAAGGGCATGAAACTACCCCACGAATATGATAGCATCTCAATGATAGAAGCGATAGATGAGGTGGAAGATGCCGTTGAAATGAGAATGGAAGAACAATGCCTTGGTGAGGCATTAGCAGCAATCCTAGTAAATTTTGATGGGAAAAAACATGGAGGGTTACCTAGAGTCAGTGAATGCATTGGAGGGTTTTGGATCCTATACGTACAAGCCGGCAAAGCTCTCTCTTGACTTAGAGAATAGAGCTACTCCTCCTGCCAAGCCATCAATCATTGAGCCACCTCAACTAGAGCTCAAAACTCTCCCTTCGCATTTGAGGTATAAATTTCTTGGCTCTAATGATACTTTACCCGTAATTGTGTCTTCTTTGTTGAATGATGTGCACGTAGATAAATTGTTGGAAGTCCTAAGGGAGCACAGGCAAGCAATTGGGTGGACAATCGCCGACATTCGTGGCATTCCCGCAGGAATTTGTGAACACAAAATCCAATTGGAAAATGACACCAAGCCAAGTGTGGAGCATCAAAGGCGACTAAATCCATCAATGCAGGAGGTGGTGAAAAAGGAAATTATCAAATGGCTAGACGCCGGAGTTGTATACCCAATCGCCGATAGTTCTTTGGTGAGCCCAGTACAATGTGTGCCAAAAAAGGGGGGCATAACCGTGATTGAAAATGAAAAAAATGAGCTCATCCCTACTAGAACGGTGACCGGGTGGAGAGTGTGCATGGATTATCGGAAACTCAACAATGCAACTTGCAAGGATCATTTCCCTATGCCTTTTATTGATCAAATGCTTGATCGGCTAGCGGGAAGAGCCTTTTATTGCTTTCTTGACGGATACTCTGGCTACAACCAAATCAACATTGCTTTGGAGGATCAAGAGAAAACAACTTTCACTTGTCCTTATGGGACATTTGCTTTTAGCCGGATGCCATTTGGGTTGTGCAACGCTCCGGCGACCTTTCAAAGATGCATGATGTCGATATTTTCCGATATGGTGGAAGATTTTCTCGAAGTTTTTATGGATGACTTCTCGGTGGTTGGTGACTCATTTGAGCATTGTCTGGCAAATCTTAGACAACTGCTCAAAAGATGCGAAGAAACGAATCTTGTGCTAAATTGGGAGAAATGTCACTTCATGGTGGATGAAGGTATTGTGTTAGGGCATAAGATTTCTAAGCATGGCATTGAAGTTGATAGGGCCAAGATAGAAATCATTTCTAAGCTTCCTCCACCAAATTCAGTGAAAGGTGTTCGAATTTTTCTAGGCCACGCCGGATTCTATCGGAGATTCATCAAGGATTTTTCCAAAATTGCACACCCAATGTGCAAGCTTCTTGAAAAAGATGCAAAATTCATGTTTGATGACAAGTGCCTCAAAGCGTTTGAGGAATTAAAGTTGAGGCTTACCACGGCACCCATTATTGTCACTCCCGATTGGACTCTTCCTTTTGAACTTATGTGTGATGCCAGTGGTGTAGCTATTGCAGCAATGTTAGGTCAACGCCACAATAAGATACTTCATCCGGTCTACTATGCAAGTAAAACTCTCAATGGGGCACAAATGAACTACACTGTTACTGAGCAAGAGCTTCTTGCCATTGTGTATGCTTTTGAAAAATTCCGGGCCTACTTGTTAGGGTCCAAGGTGGTAGTCTACACGGATCATGCGGCTCTTCGATATCTCATGGCAAAGAAAGATGCCAAGCCTAGACTAATTCGGTGGGTTCTCTTGTTGCAGGAATTTGACTTTGAAGTAAAAGATCGAAAAGGTACTCAAAATCAAGTTGCGGACCACTTGTCAAGGCTTGAGGAAGCAAGGAGACCTAAAGAAGAGCTTGACATAAATGATGCTTTACCCGATGAGCATATATTGGCACTTTCCAATACCTTTGCTCCTTGGTATGCCGACATTGCAAATTACTTGGTAAGCGAGGTCATTCCGGAAGGGTTAGAATCTCATCAAAAGAAAAGATTCTTGAGGGATTGTCGGCAATACTACTAGGAAGAACCGTACTTGTTTCGAGTGTGTGCTGACAACATCATTCGAAGATGTGTACCAGAGGAAGAAATCATGCCAATCCTAAAGGCATGTCATGACTCACCAGTTGGAGGCCATCATGGAGGAAATAGATCTGCTGCAAAGATTCTTGAATGTGGCTACTATTGGCCTTCCATATATCATGATGCAAACCAATTTGCAAAAGCTTGTGAGCAATGCCAACGGCAAGGTTCAATCTCCAAAAGGCATGAAATGCCTATGCAATATGTGTTGGAGATAGAAATCTTTGATGTATGGGGGATTGATTTCATGGGGCCCTTTGTGAGTTCCTACGGGATGAAATATATTTTGGTGGCTGTGGACTACGTCTCAAAATGGGTTGAAGCCGTTGCACTACCAAACAATGAGGCGAGGAGTGTAACCGCCTTTTTGAAGAAGAATATATTCACTCGGTTTGGCACTCCTAGAGCCATTCTTAGTGATGGGGGATCACATTTCTGCAACAAAGCATTCACAGGGTTACTTGAAAAATATGGGGTGAAACACAAGGTGGCTACACCATACCATCCGCAGTCGAGTGGTCAAGTTGAGGTCTCAAATCGGGAGATAAAGAGTATCCTAGCCAAGACTGTGAACGCCAACAGAACTGACTGGTCCAGAAGATTAGATGATGCATTGTGGGCCTATCGCACGGCCTTCAAGACTCCCATTGGTACTTCTCCCTACAGACTCATTTTTGGGAAAGCATGCCATTTGCCGGTTGAGTTGGAGCACAAGGCCATGTGGGCACTCAAGAAGCTGAATTTAGAATGGGCGGAAGCTGCAAACTTGAGATTGACGCAACTAAATGAACTAGAGGAATTTCGATTCCATGCATATGAGAGCGCAGCAGTCTACAAGGAGCGGATGAAATTTGTTCATGACAAAAAGATCTTGAAAAAAGAGTTCAAGACGGGCGACCTCGTCCTACTCTTCAACTCAAGATTAAAATTGTTCCCGGGCAAATTGAAATCCTAATGGTCTGGCCCCTTTAAAGTGGTTAGTGTATCCCCATACGGAGCTGTAGAGTTAGAATCTACTGATGGATCTCGGACATTCAGAGTAAATGGCCAACGCATCAAACACTACTTGGGTGTTGATGGTGAGAAGAAGGTGATAGAGCAGCTGGCTCTACAAGATGGACCCTGCTCGTCAAAAGGGTGAAATTGGAGAAATTCGTCCCGTCGTGCCGCGACGTTAAATTAAGCGCTGCATGGGAGGCAACCCATGGGTGGTAACACCGTCTTTGAATTTTAAATTTTCTTTGTGTATTTATTTCCTTAACATCTACCAAGTGTAGGGGACCTAAACAGTGATGATATTTGATGGATGCACCAATGGACAAAAATGCAGAAGAATGAGGGCAAAAATGCGGTAGGAATGCGACCGCATAACTAACTTGCGGACCGCAAACCTACCGCAAACTTAAACAGAGAACCCTCCAATTTGGCAGCTGAAATGCGTCCATTCTGCGGTCCGCATATTTATTATGCGACCGCAAAAAGGATCGCAAACAGGTATCCGCGAAGGCTGTGCTTTACATCAACATGCGACCATTATGCGGACCGCAAATCATATCTGCAATCGCATAATGGTTCGCATAATTGACACCACAACTCCCAGGTATGTTCCTAAATACCCTACACGGCAGAACACAAACAAAAACAAAACAAAAATTATAACAAGAATAAAAAGGCAAAAAGAACCAAAAAGAAAAGAAAAACAAAGCACAAAACACAATCGAATCGGATCATCAACAGGCATCATCTTTCTCAAACATCTGGTATGTCCGTTTTCTTCCCCCTCTCTATTGTTTAAATTTTTAGGAAATGGCTGTGAGCTTAATAGCATGAATGGGGTAGTGTTGAATTAGACATTGGGAACAGATTGGTTGAGGATTTAGGAACTCTGAGTTGCCTGAGATATAGGTTGAACAAGTGAACTAATTGCGTGTAGTCGATTAATTTTGCGGTCCACATGTTTACATTGCGAACCGCATTTTTTGTCGCAGACCTAGCCCTAGGTCAGACGAAGACGACAGCTTCTGCGGTCATTATGCGGTCGCATTATCACTTTGCGATCCGCAAAGTGACCGCATACCTGTTACCTATTTGGCCTCCTTACGCAGTGAAATGTGCGATTGAGTTTGCGGCCGCATAATTGATTTGCGATCCGCAAACTCAACGCAAAGTTAAGCAGAGAACTGGAAAAATTTGCACTTTGCAAGAAGCCATTCTGCGATAACTATACGGTCCGCATAACCATTATGCGATCGCATATTACATCGCAGAATGGAATGGCTTTCCTCTGAAAAATTGTGCGACCGCTTTGCGGACCGCATACCTGTTTTGCGACCGCAGAATTGCGTCGCATTCTTGCTCAGTTAAATTTTTCCCATTCCCTTCCATCTTGGCTATACTAACAACACTCCTTTTTGCAGACATGACGCAAAAACGACTTGCAAACAAACCTCGTGCGTCTAAAAGACAAAGAGTGGAAGAAACACGAACGGGAAATGATCAATCTGAGGAAGTCCACACCCAGCCTCCAGTGGACATTCATGCTGAGGCAAGGAGAAAGAAAGCTGCGGAGGGACTCTCATATCATCTTCGCTGGGGTATTGAGGGGTCAAGGGATAGATATAAAGCCGGGCTCGAACGGAGAAAGCTCCTTCCTGAGAAGCAATTGAGCCTAAATGGGCTTAAAGAAAAATATCCCCACATCCTGACCAACATCAAAAGGAGGAAATGGATGAGATTCACTGACCCTCCGGTCAAATACAACGAATCCATTGTTCGAGAATTCTATGCTAACTATGGAGCCTCCAGAACCAAACAGGATAAAAGGCAAAGAATATACCTCGACAAGGTGGAAGTTCGAGGGATCCCTGTGAAGTGCAGTGCTAAAGCCATCAACAAATTGTTGATCCCAGATTGGGACGGGGACACCTCCACAGCTGAATACAAAGCCAAATTTGCGAAGAGAGAGAATGAAAGGAGCTGGATTGCTTCCGTTATCGCAAATGGAACTCCTTCATGGGTACAACCGGGGAAAAAGATCTATAAAGAGAGCTTCTCAAGGGAAGGGAGATATTGGCTTGCATTTCTCGCATCCAGATTGATCCCAACGCAGCATGAGACGGACATAGCCATTGAGAGGGCCCTCCTGATTGCTTGTATCATGCAGGGAGTTAAATTGAATGTGGGGGAAATAATTTTCCAAGAAATGGGGAGACGAGCAATGCAAGAGGCCACGTCTCTTCCGTTCCCGTCATTGATCACTGCTCTGTGCCAAGAGGTCCTAGTTCCTGTTGACCTCCGTGATGCTACGGGTCAGGAGCAAGGCATTATCGACATCACCCGCCCAGCTGATGCAGTGATCCCTCCCCCACCAGTTGTTGAAGAAGACTTGCTCTCCTCCCAGCCTCCTATTGTTCATGATGAAGCGGCACAGTCCTCCACTCCATCCACCGTTGCTCAAACTACCACTGCTACTACTCAGCTCCTCCAACCACTCTAGCGGTCTCGCAGCTTGGTCTTTTAGCCAAGCATGCAAACTCAAAAGTTGACCAACTTGTGAAGACATTGCCTAATTTAATCAAACAAGCTCTCACTCCCATGCAGTCTGCCATAGCAGAGATTCAGCAAAAACAGGTAGCATATGCTGAGCGACTGCAAGGACTTGAGTTAAGGGTGGAGAAGTTAGAAAGGGGAGCAATACCTGGGCTGAACGATCTCAAGACAGAGGTGGCATCGATGAAGGTCGAATTTCAAAAAATGCAAAATCTGGACTTCGACGTTTCATCCTATTTTCCGGGAGCAGGTGATAAGAATGCTGATGAGGTGCCTGATTTAGGCCTTGATTTCACCAACTTAATGGCCGACCCTGTCGCTCCTACTCCCGGAGGCTCACAAGTCCCAGTTCATCCCACCCGTATTGATATTGCCTCTGATGAGGAAGCTGAGGGAGGTAGTGGCAGTGATGATGATGAGGATGACTCGGACTTTTCCGGTGATGATACTCCACAGCCTATGGACAAGGGCAAGGCAGCAGCCCCAGCGTCACCTCGGGAGGATGATGTTGTTCTGGGCCGGTCCCGGGCCTAAACGGGCCTCGCGGTCCCGGTCCTGGCGGTCCCGGTCCTAAACGGTTCCGGGCCTGGCGGTCCCGGTCTTCGTGGGCTTGGTGGGTAAGACCGGCCCGTGACGGGCCTAAGCCCACATGGTCCCGGGCCTGGCGGGCTTCGTGGGCTTCGTGGGCTTTTAATAAAAAAAAATTATTTAATAAGTATATATATGTTAACTATATATATGTTAAGTGTATGTATATATATATATATATATATATATATGTATGTATGTTAAGTATATATATGTTTAGTATTTATATATGTTAAATTTATATATGTTAAGTATATATATATAGTAAGTTTATATAAGTTAAGTATATAAGTTAAGTTTATCTACGTTAACTATATATATATATTATATATATATATATATATATATATATATATAT
Organism: Nicotiana noctiflora; assembly: GCA_032618575.1. Lineage (NCBI taxonomy): Eukaryota > Viridiplantae > Streptophyta > Magnoliopsida > Solanales > Solanaceae > Nicotiana > Nicotiana noctiflora. The sequence goes on along the minus strand of JASVEL010006851.1, from coordinate 47,486 downwards.
ATATATATATATATATATATATATATATGGTAAGTATTATATAAACTTAATATATATATATACTTAACATATATAAACTTAACTTATATATATGTATTAAGTTTATATGTTATGTATATATATAATATATATTATGTATATATATTATATGTATATGTATGAAATAGATATATATATTGTATTAAGAGATAAATCAAAAACTTGTGTAATAATTTTTATTACTAAAAATGACATATCTTTATTAATCTTCTCTCCCCCAATGGAATGAGCACAACAAGGTACTAATACCACCATTAAAAGAAAAAAACTAAATAAGATGTGCCAAAGTACAATTTACAACACAATCTACATATCTCTAACAAATCTCATAAATCCTTCAAGATTTGGAGGAGGTTCCGTTTGCGGTGGTGGAAAAGAAGCTTGTTCATCACCACTTCCCGGCGAAGCAGCATCCTCAACAAGCTCTGCAATCATTTCTTCGCAAGCGTCATCCACATCCGGTTGTGATTCTGCAAGTCCAAAGTTACTTCTTTCCGAGCTGATCCAATCTCTAAATAGCACTGACTTCTCCAAGCTCTCCCTCATAGTTGCTCTATGATCTCCTATTTGAAGTCTTGCTTGACTGAAGGCGCTCTCTGATGCAACTGTTGAAGCTTGAATAGATAATATATCGCGAGCCATCCTTGCAAGAACAGGAAAATGTTTTTCCCGTAACTTCCACCATTCCAAAAGCTCAAAACTCCCGTCTGGATTCTCCTTCTCTAGTCCCTGCGACAAATAAACTTGAAGCTCATTTAGATGGGAAGATTCGTCAAAATTATCTCCTTGAGAACCCCTAAACTCCGTCCAAGATTTAAGTGCCTTCAAGCCCGCGGCTCTTTTGGACGATTGTGAAGTAGACGAAGTAGGGGTTGGAACAGTTGGCCTAGAATTTTGTAAGGCTTGTTGGTATGCATTATAAATTATTTGAGTATTAATTTTAATTGATGCTTTTGCATCTGCAAGAGTAGCACGTTCTTCTACTGTAAGATCTAAAGCGTTATAAATATTTGTATACCAAAAATGAGGACCTCCTAATTTCATTGTAGGGTTTAAAATTGCCGATACACCATAAATAGGAGGGATAGGGAAAAAATATTTTTTAAATTTTTCTTTCATTGCATTTATAGCAAGTTCATAAATAGGCCCACCCTCGTTATAATCCACAAATAATCCACATAATGCTGCAATATAAACTAGACAATTAGAAATAGTTGGATAATATTGTCCGAAAAATACATTTGTAGCAGTGTGAAAATGTTCTAAAAAATCTATAAGAGTTTTAACATTAGTCCAATCTTGGGTTGTAAGCATTTCATCATCATCCACACCCCCAACCCGAGCATTGAACGTTGCATTAATAGGGTTCCTATATTCGTAAGCAACTACTAAACTTTCATACATATAATTCCACCTAGTGGGGGAAGGTTTAGGAACCTTTCTTTCTCTAAGGCCATATTCATCGCATTTTTTATAATACTCCCTAAGTCTACTTCTGCGGTTAGAATAAAAAAAGCCAATTAAGAGCCATTCTAACCTTTTCAATTTCTACATTTAAAATTCGCATACCATCACCGACAATTAAATGATAAATATGACAAATACATCTAACATGAAATATATTACTAAATGCAGGATTTAATGTGTTTGTAAGAGTGCCTACTGCACTAGTGTTACTAGAAGCATTATCCATAGAAATTGACATTATTTTATCATTAATGCAGAAATATCTACAAATATCACCAACAGTGTTAGCGATAAACTTACCTGTGTGACGGGAGTTAATTATTCTATACGCAAGAATGCGTTTTTGCATTATCCACTCCTCGTCAATCCAATGACTAGTAACAGTTAGGTAGTCACAATCATTATTACTTCTACCAATATCGGTGGTAATAGAAATTCTATTAGTTATATGACTAAATAAATACCGCAAATATTGTTCGTATTCATGTTTAAATTTATATATATCGGCCTTAACTGTTGCACGAGGCCAACCTTTATAAGTAGGATTAAAAACTTTTCTAATATAATGCACAAAATTAGGATTAGAAGGAAAAGTATACGGTAAACACATAACGGTAACCATCTTTGCTAATTCTTCCCTATCTTTGTTTGGATCGTAATATAATATACCTCCAGTGACAGTATTTATTCCAGGTTGAACTAGATTAGAATCTGTACTAGCGTTACCCGCTTTTTCTACACTTGTCCCCTCTAGCTGTGCTTTTAATCTGTTATATTTAGCTTTTTCAGTAGGGTGTGTTCTTATGTGTCTAGTCAAAGTACCCGTGCCACTACGCGTATATTCATGAACCAACAATTTATTACAATTTTTACATTGAGCCTTATTTTGATCTCTTAGTTGAGTAAAAAATTGCCAAACTAATGAGGTTTCTTGGCGTTTAGAAGGTTGTCTATTAAAAGTCGGTGTTTGTACGGGTGGGTATTGTGGTTCAGTTGGGTTATTAGCCGGACTAGTAGGTGTGTCATCTAAATCCTCTTGGGTTTCATCTACATCATGTTGAGTTTCATCAAAATCCTCTTGGGTTTCATCAAAATCCAATTGCCTACGATGTTGTAAATTAGGATAAAGAGCAGTCATAATTTCATTATCTATTTGATCTTCTCGTGAAATATTATGACAAAATTCAGTATCGCTAAATTAAAAACAGGGATTATCACTATCAAGAATAATTGGACCACTAGGACGGGTAGGTCGGGGAACCGGGGGGGGAAGGTTAGTTGGTTGACGACTACTTTCACCCATTTTAGCTTTTCCCTTAGCACTAAACATTTTTTTCAATGAAAATGCCATTTTATTTATATTTATGCAAACAAAATAACACAAAATATATTCTTAAAAATTAAGAGTTGGAACGACTTTACCGAATTGACGAACAACTTCTTCAAAATTGAAAATTGCAAATTGTTGAAGACTTGAATACTTCAATTCACCAACTTCACAAAATTTCACAAAATTGGAATAATAATATAAGCAATTGAGAGAGATTGAGAGAGATTAAGATAGATTGATGAATTGGTGAGTTAAAATGAAATAATGGGGGGTATTTATAGTTGAGAATTGGGAAAAAGTGTAATTATATAAAGTTTGGGGTTATATTAAAGTTTGGGGACCATTTGGCTAAATTTTGATAGCCAAAAACGGCTATTTTTGACCTCCAACGGCTAGTTTTTAAATCTGGCCGTTGGGCCATTTAAAAAAAAAAAAAAAAAAAAATTTTTTTTTTTACCGTTGGGACCGGTTGGGGCCCGCCAGGACCACTACCCGGTCCCGGTCTTCGCGGTCCCTGTCTCGCGGTCCTAAGCGTAAGGACCGGCCCGTCACGGGCTTTAGGACCGGTTGAAGACCGGCTCGGCAAGACCGGCCCACCAGGACCGTTGGGACCGCCAGGCCCGCGGTCCCGGTCCGGTCCCGGTCCGGGACCGGCCCACATTACACCCTTAGTTGTGGATGAGGATGAGCGCGCTCAGCTTGAGGTGGCGTTGCAGAGATCATTGATTGACCAAGGAGGTACCACAGCTCACACATCAGCTGAGGCATCTAGCAGCTCTCAGTTGCCGGTTGTGGTCATAGCAGACCCACCATCAGCTCCAGTACCAGCCTTGCCTCCTACACCAGAGCTTCCACCGGCAGCAGAAGTCGCACACTCTACTGTGCCTATGCCGGATACACAGATAGGTGATCACCCGGGCACACAGCCAGCTGCCGACTCCCATAGCACTTAGTGTGCCTCAGGGAGTCTCTCCTCACATTTTGTTCTTTTATTATCTGCATTGGGGACAATGCATAGTTCTCAGTTGGGGGTGGGGGTACTTTTCGTGTTTTAATTCGAGATTACCATTTTGTTTGTGCTTTTGTGTAGTAAACTTGTACAACTTTGAGCCTAAAGCAGTGTATATACAATGTTTTGATTTGTCAATATCTGTTTATGCGTAGTTAGCTAATAAATTCCTCTTGGTTTTTCTTTATCTGATTCTTTTCCAAGAGTGTAATAGTAGAATCAGAACCTCTTGTATAAATCAATGTGACCAGCTTAGTGAAATTGTTCAGTGCCAATCATGCATCCTTGTACATAGCACATATCCTCCTATAGTCATTTCTCTCGACTCGTCCCAATGATAGATAGATTGACGACTGTCTTAAGGGAGCTTGTCTCTAGGACCAATATTGTGAATTTAAGGCTCACCTTGTAACTCTAGCGACCCATAAAAGCTTGAAATTGCAAAGTAGTTGCTCGGAAGTGCTAAACAATGTGAATTAAGCAGTTCAAGTACAAGGTGTGTGAGTGCTAATTGTATACATCTCTTGTGTCCACTTCTGTCATCTAGAACTTGCCTAGTTGGTCTTTCAACACTAATGATACTATGCCCAGTTGGAGGAATGATCTTAGGCATTCGTTGTTTTAATTTTAAAAATCTCTTTAGCCATTCAAGCCTACCCTTGCATAAATAATGTCACTAGTACCCATTTTGAGCCTTTTAAACCTTCTTTGGCCAACTTATTACAAACCTTTCCCTTCTTTAATAATTCCCTCTCTTGAACCCGTCCCTCTTTGAACACTGTGAATGAGGCTAAAAGCCTAAGTTGGGGGTGGTGTCAGAATGGAAATTGGGAAGACTGTGCATTGAGTATCCACATGCCTCAAAGTAATTTTATTAAAGTATTCAAGCTCCTAAAAATAAAATAAAAAAAAATAAAAAAAAATTTAGTCTTTACATATTTGTGTATATATATATGAGAAGTTAGTCTTTACATATACGTGTAAATATGTACATTGTGGAGCTTTGAATAAAATTTGGGAGAGGTATGTCAAATGGTTCTATATTGGAAACTAGACACCAATGAGGCTATGTGAGTTAAAGAGAGTCAAAATGCAAAAGAATGAAACTTGTGAGTAGTGTTCAAGGAGTATGAAGTCATGTGTACCCAAATGCTTACCTAACCTTCCCTAAACCTACTTTACAAGCCTAAAAAGTCCTTATGGGACCTCCAACCGATCATTCTTGAAGAAGTGGCGAATTAAAATAAGGGCAAGCCTATGGTATGACATGTAGTGGCACTTGAAGTTCTTTCTGAGAGTGAGTGATCTTTTTAACTTGTCCTCGTGAGCATTGTAAATATGGTGAGTATAGGACATCGTTTCTGGTAAGAGTATTTGAACTGCAGAATTCACTTAAGTTGAGCCTTTAGAGTCTAATGCAAATGCAATCAGCTGAGGGTAACATTTAGTCACAATGTGAGGCTCAAAGCTTGCATAATTGGTCTTTCTTAACATTTTTGCTCTTAGTCAAGGAGGAGTGGAGCGATTGTTCTGATACATGCTAAAAAAAAAACTGAACATTAGCACAAATCTTGTGTCATTATTGTGTTAATTGTTGGTAAGAAGTGTGACGTAGGTGTGTTCTGCTTGCTTGAGGACAAGCAAGAGTTTAAGTTGGGGGTGTTGATGTGCCGGAGAGATTCGACACATTTACATACTAATTGCTCTTATATTAGCTTGTTTCACTGCAAAATGTAGTCCATACTTATGTGATTTTGTGGTTTTACAGATAAAGAGGAAGAAAAGACCAAGTACTCAAAATTAGAAGCAAAAAGATAAGAATGAGGGCAAGTTGGGCAAAAGAACAGTTCTGCGATCCAATCTGCGGTCGCAGATTTGATATGCGGACCGCATAATGTGTCTCCAAATCGCATAACTAAACAGAGAGTTGAGCTGCAATGCACGACAGGAATGCGACGCAATTTGCGATCGCACATTCAATATACGATCCGCATTCCTGCCGCATAATGAACAGAGAAGAAACCGAAGATGCAAGTTTGTGGTGCTGTCTGCGGTCGCATATTCAACATGCGGACCGCAGAATTGTAATGCGGCCAACGTGTAATAAAGTTAGGGTTCCTATATGCGACGCCGCCTCTCAAGATGTGGATCGCAGACCTGTTATGCGACAGATCTGCGGTCGCATACGTGACCTGGAAGGGTAAATTTGTCCGTTTTTTGTCAGATCTTGGTCCCTCTATAAATAGCTTTTCAGAGCTTTGTGTAACATCATCTGACATAGACGTTAGACTACATTCCAAACTTTATTACTGATCTTTTTGGAAGCTTTTGGTTGAAGAATCTTTTACTTTGTAAGCATCTATGACATTTATTACATCTTGTATTTTATATTTTAGCATGTGTGGCTAAGTTTAAATACTAAGGTTGTGAACCCTAAATGGGTGTTATGTAAATGGGTGTTTAACATTGAATATATGCATAATGGTTGGTTGATATTTCTTCACTTCTCATTCTTCATTTATTATTGGTGGTTGCAAACACTAATTAATGCCATTAAAGTCTTACCTTGCTTGGGAAAGTGGGTTAGATCTTGGAAGAAGTAAAGAACAAAAACTCGAAGCTTTACACTTCGTTTAATAGAATCGCTTAGGGATAAGTGGGTTTTATTTGGCAAATTATTGATTACTACATCTTGTGACTCTAAGACTTTTGGGAAAAAGGAATAGAGGAAATACTACTCAACTATTGGGAAATATTGGGTAGTTGCTTAGAAATCAATTGCGTATCAAGAATCAACCATTAGTAATATATCATGTTAACACCTATAGCATTACACTACATTTATGGGAACACAACCTTGGTTTCATCAATTCTCTAAATTATTGACATAAAGCATTTTCAATACTTAACTACTCTAAACCAACTTTCACTTATACTACCAATCTTATACCCATATCTATGTTATTTCTAACGGAATAGATTCAAGATTATAGTCGGGAAATACACTAATTCAAGTAATCCATTCACGCCTATTCCCTGTGGGATTCGACCACAACCTAGTTGGGTTATTATATTTGACACCGACCGCCTTACACTAATTGTAAAAGTGTAATTTGAGCGTATCAATGTCTTCTGAATCCCTCTACCAACTGTTCCCGTCCTAGAAGAGAGCTCCATATCAGCCGTTCCGGCTACTGAATCAGTAGCTACGGAAGAAAATAGGATTTTGCGCTATCGCATACTGGAGATGTTAGATGATTGGAATAACGGGAAAGAGCCCCCAAGTCTGATTCATGGGTTCCCTAAACTATTCATCAGGCCAAGTGGGATTTCTAGTACCCCCACCAATTACCCACCTACTCTGTTTGGGTATTCTAACATCACAACCCTCTTCGAATTACCCTCCACTTCCTATCCTCGGGTGACAACATGAGATACGGCCACAAGAACATCCATTGGGTTGCCCGTTCCAATCATGGCGCATCCCGTCACACATACTCCTTTCTTTGACTCTTCTTCTTTTACATTCCCAGCGACACCTCTTTCTCGGGATCATACCCAGTTTGCTGCCAATGTTTATCCTCAGCCACCCTAATATGAGTTCATGCCAAGCCAAAATCCAAAAGCTCCCGAGCAGGATGAAATGGCAAAGAGAATGAGAAGCCTGGAACAGAGTCTGAAAAACATGCAACGTCTAAGCGGGCAGAAGAGTGTTTCTTACGCAGATATGTGCATGTTCCCACATGTCCATTTGCCATCATGCTTTAAAACGCCGAAGTTCGAAAAGTATGACGGGCATAACGACCATATTGCTCACCTAAAGAAGTATTGCAATCAATTGCGAGGTACCGGTGGCAAGGAAGAATTGCTAATGGCATATTTCGGAGAAAGTTTGGTCGGGATAGCTTCAGAATGGTACATGGATCAGGACATATCTCGATGGCACATTTGGGACGACTTGGCCAGAGATTTTGTTAAACAGTTCCAGTACAACATCGACATTGCGCCGGATAGGAACTCCTTATCGAATTTGAAGAAGAAGCCCTCAGAGAGCTTCAGAGAATATGCTATCAAGTAGCGCAAACAAGCATCCAGGGTGAAACCCCCTATGGATGAAATAGAAAAGCTCACTACTTTCCTCCAGGCTCAGGAACCAGACTATTTCCAGAACATGATGTCAGCAATGGAAAAACCTTTCGCCGAGGCAATCAAGATTGGAGAAATGGTGGAGAATGGTTTAAAAACTGGAAGAATTTTGAGTCAAGCATCCATTCGAGCAACCTCCCAAGCCATCCAAGGCGGGTCTGTAGGGATGGCCAGAGGCAAAAAGAAAGAAGAAACCGTCATGGCGGCAGTGGAAGATACCGAGCCCCAAGGTAAGTGTTCTCTGAAAGGGCCCCACAACATTATTATTCACACCACAGCATGGCCTATGCTCCTCCGCCTCCACCCTATGCGGTCATGAATGCTCAGCCTTTTGGCCGGCCGCAGCCACCAGCCAACAGAAACCCACCTCCATTCCAAAGAAATCAACCTCCCTACCTAAACCAATACAACTCCCGACCAAATAACACTCGCCATCGTGAGCCACCCAAGTCGAACTTTACACCGATTGGGGAACCATATTCCACCCTCTTTCCCAAACTCAGGCAAGAGAACCTATTGCAGCCCGTTCCCCAGAATAGGCAGAATCCGGATTCTCCGTCTTACCAACGAGGAATATATTGTGCTTATCATTCGGGGGTTGAGGGGCATAGCACTGATAATTGCTGGACCTTAAAAAAGGTTGTGCAAGAATTAATCAACCAAGGGAGGATAGTTTTCACAGATGAGGATGTTCCAAATGTGACAAATAACCCACTGCCAGCCCACAACAACGGGCCAGTGATCGGGATGATTTAGGAGGATAAGGAGTTTGACCCTTCTTTGAAAGCAATAATTACCATCGCCGACATGGAGAAATGGCATGATGTTACCCCAAAACAAGAGAAAATAGGGAATAAGATTGAAGTTGCCAAAACTGGATTTGAAAAGAAAATCGAAATGAAGGCATCGTCTCAAAAGAATGGAGTTCTTTACCTCCCGAGGGGCCAAACAGAAAGACCCCTGACAATAGGTGCTTCCAAAAAGTTTCATTTGAAGAGAGAAACAACGATGTATGTACCAAAAGGAACCTATGTGGCCCGAAAGGCAATTGAACCACTGCAACCAAATGAACCCATGGTTATTGCACGCGTGCAATAGAAACCCATGATAGATCCGTTTGATGTACCTTGGAGTTATCAACGGACAATGGTTACACGCAAAGGAAAGAGATCGCAAGAGAATCGCTTGGGAGAGTCTTGGTACAGAAGTATTTGAACACGCAGGAGGTAAATAATGCCACACAAAAGCGTTTCCCATCCAAAAGACCTGTAAGCGCTGAAGAAGCAGAGGTCTTTTTCCAGAAAATGCAAACGCCTGACTATAAGGTGATAGACCAATTGCGCAAGTACCCGGAACAGGTGTCCATGTTGTCCCTGTTGATGAAGTCCGCTGAACATCACAAGGTTTTGTTAAAAACTTTGAATGAGGCATATGTGCCTGTTGAGATTTCGTCTGAACAACTTGAACGAATGACGGAGAGGTTCTTCGCTGTCAATCAGATTTCTTTCAGTAAAGCTGATTTGCCTCCTGAAGGAGCGGCCCACAACAAGGCTCTACATTTGACTATCAAATGTGAAGACTACTACATGAAAAGGGTCATGGTGGATGGAGGCTCAGGGGTTGACATATGCCCGCTTTCCACTCTGCACCGCATAGGAATTGGAGCTGAAAGAATTCGGCCCAACAATGTATGCGTGCGAGCCTTCGATGGTGTGAAAAGGGACACGATCGGAGAAATAAATTTGATTCTGACCATCGGACCAGTGGATTTCGAAGTGACATTTCAGGTTCTGGATATGGACACTTCTTTCAACTTTCTTCTGGGAAGGCCATGGATTCATGCAGCTGGGGCCGTACCCTCTACCCTCCATCAAATGATAAAGTTTGAGCACAAGGAACAAGAAATCGTGGTCCACATTGAGGACGATCAATCGATCTATCGGGATCCATGCATCCCATGCTTAGAAGCGGAAGAAGGAAGTGAGCACATCGTCTATCAGGCTTTTGAGGTTGTATTGGCAGATCAACATGAAGAGGGGAGCCCTTGCCCCCAACCTTTCTTGTCTAATGCCTCAATTATGGTGGCGAAAGAAATGATCAAACACGGCTTCCAGGCAGGAAAAGGTTTGGGAAAGTGATTACAAGGAATATCAAAGCTGATAACTTTGCCCACAACCGAGAAGTTCTTTGGAGTAGGCTTTCGCCCTACCCCTGAAGATGAGAAATGGGCCAATAAAAGAAAGGAAAACGGATGGGTTCTACTGCGACCATTGCCACATTTGTACCAAACCTTTGTTCGACCAAGATACAATGAAGAAGAAGAAGATGAGATTTTCACGGCAGAAGAAATCGAAGACATCTGTGGAGCTATGAGGGAAATGCTTTACAATGTTAACATGGTTTAGTTGGGAGAAGGTACAAGCACGCTGAGGTACTGTATCTGGGACCAGAGGCCAAATTGCAAAATTGGAAGGCTACGCCATTCCTAGTCAGGCGGGAGTTCGGTTAGACTTGTCTTGTCACTTTTCCTTCATCACAAGTTACTTCAGGATGTAACTTGAATGTTTTTCTTTGTTTTCTTCTATTTTTAGTCTTCTAAATGTAACTTTATTTATCTTCCAAAAATTCCAAGAAATGAAATAAATATTTCATTGTCATTTGCACTCTTTCTAATTTTTGTTATTTATTCTCTTTTTTCAGTCATAATAATGCGGCTTTAAATAACATGACATGCTTGTGGACTTCATGCTCAAATCTGAACACTCCACCTAATCTGGAAATAATGAACCAAGAACTGGAATACGATGAAGAAGAGGCTTTTAGGGAAATAAATCGAGAATTGGAACACTTTGAGAATAAACCTAAGCCAAACTTGAATGATACCGAACCAGTTAACTTGGGAACTGCTGAAAGATCCGAGAGACCAAGATAAGCATCCATACAGATGAGAAAACTCGAGATGCAATAATCCAGCTCTTGTTTGAGTTTAAAGATGTGTTTGCTTGGTCTTACGATGACATGCCAGGATTAAGGGCTGATCTAGTGGTGCATAAGTTACCAATCTACCCCAACTGTCGCCCAGTGCAACAAAAGCAAAGGAAGTTCAAAACTGACATCAGTGATAAGATCAAAGAAGAAATCACTAAGCAGTTAAGAACAGGGGTAATTCGAGTGGTACAATATACCACGTGGTTGGCTAATGTTGTGCCTGTTCCAAAGAAGGATGGAAAAACTCGAGTATGCGTGGATTACCGAGATCTGAATAAACCAAGTCCTAAAGATAACTTTACTTTGCCGAACATCCACATCCTCGTTGATAACTGTGCAAAACATGAGATACAATCGTTTGTGGATTGTTATGCGGGATATCATCAAGTGTTGATGGATGAAGGGGACGCCGAGAAGACTGCTTTTACCACACCTTGGGGAACTTACTTCTACCGAGTCATGCCGTTCGGTTTGAAAAATGCCGGAGCAACATACATGAGAGCCATGACTGCCATTTTCCATGACATGATGCATCAAGAAATAGAGGTGTACGTGTCACGACCCAAATCCGGTCGTGATGGCGCCCAACAATTAAGTTAGGCCAGCTAGACCAACAATTACTTATCACAACGAATATCAGTCCCAAAAGGACATCCCAAGAAGAATATATGAGTCAAAGAACTCCAATAATAATAATAATGAACAAAATACGGAGAAGTGCGAAAATAATTGACACTCCCAAAGATCTGGAGTCACAAGTCTAGAGCCTATAACAAAACCCAACAGGAATAGAGAGTACTGTATAAAAATACTCAAGTCTGAATACAAAATACAAAATAACAACTGGAAAGGAGAGGAGAAGCTAGGTTCTGCGAACGTCGGCAGCTACCTCAGCAACTCGGTATGACTCTGAAACCGCTAAAAATGCCTGTCTACTGCTCATGATTACCTGAGTCTGCACACAAAAGGTGCAAGGAGTAGGGGTGAGTACTAAGTACTCAGTGAGTAATAAATATATAAAAGCAGCTGAAAGTAGGAAATCCACAACATACCACAATATGAAGCTACACTACAGTCCGAATCTCCTACTGTCACGACCCAAACCCTGGTCGTGATGGCGCCCAACACAATGTTAGGCAAGTCCGACCATATTATCCCCTAAACCAGCCAGTTATTAATCAAATTAAACTTAAACAGAGTAAATGATCACATACGGTGATAAGCGAAATGTAAAACATACAAAATACGGTCCCAACCATATCGTGGTGTCACGAGACCGAGCCTCTACAGTAATAGCATCCTAATACAAACAAGTCTAGACAAATAGGAAATCAACAAGATGATAAAGAAGGAGAAAACAGGCTCGCGGACGCTGGCAGCTACCTCGTAATCTCCGCAAAAGTAGACAAGGATCAGCAGCTACAATGTCTCAACTGCTCTCGGGCACCTGTGGATCTGCACAGAAAGTGCAGGGGAGTGGGGTGAGTATATTTCAACTTAGTGAGTAACAATAATAAATAATAACTGAAGGTAAGAACTCCTGTACTATCACTTAGCAGTTCTAAGGCAACCCTCACAGGTACGTCATCACTATGGTAGTACTCTAATCTCCAATCCACGTTTATCTCTACAAGATTCTACACTGATCCAACCCTCACTCGTACCCCTACCGTGTACGGCCATCTCAACATATAAAGACACATACCTATGTCTATAATGTATAAGTATTTAAGTAGATAGTAGAATATGATTAAGTATAGTGCTGCGGCGTGCAGCCCGCTCCAATACATATACCGCTGCGGCGCGCAGCCCGCTCCATTTAACATCGACGGCGCTCACTGAGGGTGTATACAGACTTCGGAGGGGCTCCCTAGGCCCAAGCACTATTATACTGCGGCGTGCAGCCCGATCCACACATGTATTACTGCGGCGTGCAGTCCGATCCAATATATATATATGTATTTATATATTTATACTGCTGCGGCGTGCAGCCCGATCCCATAATATACACCAGCGCTCACTGAGAATATGTGCAGACTCAGACTCCGAAGGGGCTCCTACAGCCCAAGCGCAATAATATTGCGGCGTGCGGTCCGTCCCACATGTATATTACATGTATATTACTGCGGCGTGCAGTCCGATCCAATATATATACTGCTGCGACGTGCAGCCCGATCCAATATAGGTATATATATATATAATACCTCATAATGGGTCCTCGACCCTATCCTAGCCAGTATATACTTGGACTCTCAGGCCCAATATAATATATCACAGTGGGTCCTTGACCCTGTCTCAGTCAATATAGACTTGGCCTTTCAGGCCCACTCAGCTAGAACAGGGAATTCCACCTTAGATAATCTCTCTCAATGTACGCATCTAGTATTGGCTCATATTATGCTATACAGCTAGAGCTACGACTGAGTGAATGTTTCCAACACGATATACGGGTCACCTAGCTCTATAGGTTCCCTAATGCTCTACAGATCGGCACAAGGCCCCAAACATGGCTATCAGCCCAATTGTACAGTTATAATCTCATTAGCAGTTATGCAACACAGTATTCTATTAGCCGGGAAGGACCAAGTCCAAGTCCCCAATCACAATGTCACCACGCTCGTCTCAAGAAGTGTGTCCCATCTCAACATAGCACTGTGAAGTGCTAGTACGGGGTTTCAAACCCTCAGTACATCATTTACTACTACCACTCACCTTGAACCGGTAGAAGCTTCAATCCTCCTTGCGCTTGCCTCGCAAATCAATCTCCTCGGATGCCAAATCTACTCAAAATCGTAGAGAATGCATCAATATATGCTAATTTCACGTAATTCATTCGAAATAACCCAAATTATATCAAAACCCACAAGTTGTCAAAACCCGACTTTTGGTGCGCTTCTCGAAAAATTATAAAAGTTATATATTCGGAACCCTCGTCTCAATACGAGTCTAGGCATATCAAATTTACCAAAATCGGACTCCATTTGCCCACTCAAATCAGTATTTTTCTTCAATTTAGGCATAGGGCTCAAACCCACCTTTAATCTTCCATTTACAGAGATTTAACCAAGAATTTCATGTTAAAATGATGTAATTAAGCCACAAAACTTACCTCCGACGAATCCCCGATGAATTCCCAGCAATTCCCGTGAGTTTCTCTCTCTAGAACTCAAAAATGGCGTTTTGGGTTAATGAACCCGTAACCCCTCTGTTCTGTGATTTAATTCACTGCCAGAGCAGTTTGCTCTACGCGATCGCGACTCACCTCACGCGATCGCGATGTTCAAAAATCCGGCCTCACGCGATCGCGACTCGCCTCACGCGATCGCGATGTTCAAACACCCAGCTTCACGCGATCGCGTCTCTCTTCCTGCGATCGCGTAGTACAAATTTCCCTGGACCCCATTTCTCTTCTACGCGATCGCGTAGATGCCCATGCGATCGCGATGGCCACCCGGTTAACTCAACGCGATCGCGACAGGTGCTCCTGCGATCGCATTGGTCTAGCCCTTAACCCTACGCGATCGCGTCCTCCTCCCCGCGATCGCGGAGAGCAAAGTTCTGCTGCATTTATGACAGCAACCAGCCTTCTCATTTTCCCAACAATGGTCCGTTTGGACCCCCGGATTCATCCCGAGACCCCTGGGACCCCAACGAAAACCACCAACATACTCCAAAACATGATACGGACTTGTTCCAATCATAAAAACACCATCCTAAACATCAAAAATCACTAATTACACACGGATTCAAGCCTAAGTTTCTTCAAAACTTCCAAAACTAACATTCAATCCAAAACCCGATCAAACGATGTCCGAATGACCTAAAAATTTGCGGACATATCCAAAATCACCTAACGGAGCTACTGCAACCTGTCGGAATTCCATTTCGACTCCCGGATCAAAATCTCACCTATCGATCGGATTTCGCCAAAATTCAACCTTAGCCAATTCAAGCCTATTTCTACACCGGATCTCCAAATTCAATTTCGATCGCTCTCCTAGCTCAAAAATGACCTCCCGGAGCTGACCGAATCATCAGAATTCGATTCTGAGCTCTCTAACTAAATAGTCAACTCCGGATTGACTTTCCTTATTCAAGTTTCCTTCAAAAGGCTAAATGCCTCATTTTCAATCCAATTCACTCCTAACTCACCCGATAAACTCTAACACTGATATAAAATCATAATACATGTAATTACAACATAACGGGGTGGTAATTCCCGTGACGACGGGCCGGGTCGTCACACCTACGAACTAGCATCAACAGTACAATACTGCTACCACAGAATAACTCAACAAATACAGATGCAATGCAATGCACATAACCGCTACGGCGTGTACCCCGATCCATTTAACGTCGACGGCACTCACTGAGGGTGTGTAAAGACTCCGGAGGGGCTCCTACAGCCCAAGCGCAAATACCGATGCGGCGTGCAGCCCGATCCTTATATCATAATAACCGCTGCGGCGTGCAACCCGATCCATCCTCAGTCCACAATAATCAAATAAGTCACAAAACAGTTCATTTATCTTAATTCCAGTTTCCAGTTCATAATTTATGAAAAATACTTTAACTTTATTAATTTTGCAAAAGCCGGTGACTTAGCATATCAATAATGTGTTTTCAATTTCCAGGACTGAGATCCGTGATTAAGCAAATATAGCTATCACATAAATATTGTCCTCTAAGGACGCTACAGGTCGGCACAAGGCCCCAAACAAGGCTTACCGCCCACAAACATATCAAATACAGTGTATTTCCAACACTAATAGCATATTATTCACATCCGGGATGGACCAAGTCTCAATCCCCAGTCATAATCAATCCCGCACCTGCCACGGTGTGCGAGCCACGCCCTACTAGCTTCACAATATACTAAGCCGGGGTTTCGAACCCTCAGGCTACCATATACACAAACTACTGATGAGTGGAAATTTTACCACTCATTGTAGCCTCTTTTGCTTAGCTTTTTATGCCTTTTTAATATGAAATGAGGTTGCTTTTGGTGGTTATTGCTAGATTTTCAGGTAAATGATGCTAGTAGGTGATTTGGGCTGAAGTGACAAGGAATTGAGCTAAGAAGAGAAGAAACATTGCAAAACTGTCAGGCATTTCGCTTCTGCGGATTTTGATCGCAGAAGCGATCTCGCCTCTGCGAGATTTTGATCGCTTTTGCGAATCATCGAAGAGCCAGCCAGTTTCGCTCCTGCGGAGATGAAGACGCAGAAGCGGTCACGCTTCTGCGAATGCTTGATCGCGCCTGCGGAAGATCCGCTTTTGCGGAAATTTATACGCTTCAGCGATGTCGCTTCAGCGACAAGTTATCCGCTCCTGCGATGGCTTGACAGGAGGCCCAATTGTCGCTTCTGCGAGAAATTTCCGCTTAAGCGGAGCCGCACCTGCGAGGTATTTTCCGCAGGTGCGAAAGTTGAGCATCAGACCTAGGCAGAATGGGCATTTCACACGTTTTGACCCTAAATCAATTATATACTCGTCCAAACAGACATTGTAGGAGATCTCTGCATCTCTCTGGATCTCTGATTATCTTTGGCATCTTGGACATATTTTTGGCTTAGAGAGAACAAGTTTGAAGGCTAGGGTTTTGTACACACACTTGGGTCTTGAAGATTAAAGCTTGTGGTTAAGGATTTCTTACCCATTTATGTTTATTTCTTCATTTCCTTGATTTGTATTGTATATCTAAGTGTGTAGTATTTATTTCCAACACTTAAATCTTGTTTATGGGAATATTCATATTTAAAGTGTGGATTAAATACCTTGTTGTGATTATGTATTGAATGATTTTTGTATATTTATGAATTGAGTTATTGTTACTTTAATTATTCTTGTTCTTCAATGTTTCCAAAGAGATTAGCTAACTCTAGGACTCGCCCATTTGCTTTGAATTAATTTTGGGAAAGATAATTCGGAGTTGGGAAAGATTAATTAACGAGAACTTGAGGCGTTAACCCTCACTTTATAGATTCAACCTAGGGATAGGATTGACTACTCGTAGCCTATCGGGTGCGCTTAATCTTCTAATTGAGGTTAGGGATAATTCAATTAAGAAGTCTTGTTAGTCTTCGGAAGAAGCTAATTAAGAATTATTATCCGTGGCTAATTAACATAAACTCACTCATATTTGTAAAATCATGAAATACATTGGATCGTTACTCGAGTGTAATTCCTGATGCATTCATACTTGTAGCCATTGATCATTTTATTTGCTTTCTAGGTTAGTTTACATTTTCGCATTTAGATATAAACATTTTCCAAAACCCAAAATCTTAAGTGTTTGGCTTAGCGCGACTAGCGATAATTTTCTTGCATTCCTAATCGCCTACATATTGTTCTCTGTGGGATTCGACCCCGACTCATAGTTGGGTAAATATATTGCATACGACCGTGTCTATTGCTTTTTAGCGGTGGAAATGGACGTTATCAAAAATGGCGCCGTTGCCGGGGAACAATTTGGCGTAATTTAGGTTATTTGAGAAGTAAGCGAAAGTGCTTTGATCCAAACTTGTGAATATTTGTGTAATTATATTTCTTACCTTGGGTCTATTTTTAGTGTTTGTTTCTTGTTTATTTTCTTAATTTTGAAAAATGGCATCATATAACGAAAATTGGTCGGATAGTAGTTGTTCATATTTTGATGATCCTTGTCCTTATTGTGGAGGACCACACTCATGGCAAAATTGTTTAAATTCTCCCGGGGGTGGATTATGCGCACAATTCCAAACCCATGAGTGGAGTATTTGTGATAAGTGTGGTTTCCAAAATGGTCATTGGGATGATTGTGCTTATTTTTTATTCCCTTCCCCAAGCCCCTACTATGATGGTTCTATTTGTTTTGATGAGAATTATAGGGTTATGGAGGTGGAAGAATTTGAGCATGGTCAAAATGGAGAATTCAAGCTCATGTTGGAGTGTTTACTTGAAGAAGGAAACAAGGAAGAAAATGCCTTGGAACATCTTTTGGAGACTAGTCTCCAAAATGGTTTAGCACTAGAAAGGTTACACTCACAAATGAATGAAATGATCAAAGCCTCGGAAGTAAATGAAAACCAAGAATCCTTCTTGGATGTTGAAAATGGAAATCCTTCCTTGGCAATTGATCAAAACCAAGAAGAATTCTCTAATGCCCAAAATGAGAGAAAATTGCTCATGTTGGAGGTCATTCTTGAAAATGAGAAGAAGAGCAAATTTGCACTCGAGGACTTGAAACAATGCATAAATTACAATGGTGAACACATCCGCACTTTGGAGGATCAAATGCAAATTTTGGTTGAGGCTAACTATGCCCAACAAATTTCGTGTGCGGATGAAAGCCAAGAAGAGTCCAATTCCGAGGAAGAGAGTGAGCTTTACTTTGAGGAGTCAAGAATTGAACATCCGCCAACCAACTCAATGAGTATTGTTGATGCCGGCAAAAACATGGAATTGGAGTCAACCGGTGTAAATGCTAATGTGGTTGTTGTTGACTCTAATCCGGGGGAAAAAGAGAATGTCAACATAGAAGAATTGCAAAGTGTGGGCTTAAAGTCACATTCCAAACATTTTTCAACCTTGAAATTGTGTGGTGACACGGGAGTTGAACCACATGAATCAATGAAGGAATGCGAGGAGGAAAAACTTTGGCCATACATTTTACAGTTTGAGGAGGCAAGAAATCAAAACGACATTCCTCACTTGAAAGCCAAGAAGTGCAAAATGAAAATTTTAAGCATTGGCTCGAACATCCAATTACCACCCCCCATCGCTCGTGGTCATAAGCTTGATTCCAAGCTAGGGGCCCAATTTATATCATCCAAGTGGCGAGAAAAGTGGTAATGTTGTTTGTGTCGTGCCACGACATTAAATGCGGCGCTTGGTGGGAGGCAACCCATCGTTTTACAAAATTATTGTCATTTTTGAATTTTTTTTTTAAATAGCTTAGAATATTATGTTGAACTAATCTGCCAAATTTGAGAAATTTTGGAGTTGATTTGAGCAGGTCGGGATGATCCAGAGAGGCCAAACCAGTAGCTGAAGAAAACTGGCAACAAAACTCTGCTAGAACCGCCTCTGCGATAAAACAGTCGCACCTGCGGTCTCGCAGAAGTGACAGTAGAATCGCAGAAGCGTCCCTATCGCAAATGCGGTACATTTTACGCTTCTGCGACATCGCAAAAGCGGGTTTAAAACCGCAGAAGCGGCATGTTGCGCAGAAGCGGTCCCATTATCGCTTAAGCGGTTCCGCAGGGGCGTATAGATTTTCGCAGAAGTGAAAATCGTCCAGCTTTTAATTTCAAAATAGAGGGAGTTGAGTCTTTTGGTTAACCCTCTTCTCTTCACTAAAAACCGTCTCCCCTACCCTAAAATCCCCAAAATTCCGAATTTTCTTAGCAATTTGTCAAAAGCATCTCGTGTAGTCTCCTTCTCTTCTGCAAACATCAGGTAATCTCTTCCCATTCCATGTGATTTCCATATCCAACAATGTTTGTAAGTAATATGTCTTGATTTTTCTTTTCCTTCTTTTGGTTTTTAAATTCTAGATTGTTTTAGGAAGTGAGTAATTGGTTGAGTGTACATAATGTGTGCTGTTATTGTGAACAAATTTTGGGAAGTCTAGGACCACAATGTTGTTCAAAGAGAGGTCAAATTAAACTGCCCGCAAGATGTTTGTCACATTGTTTCAATGAAGTATTGTGGCTTTACATCGCAAATGGGATTTAATTGAATCATAAACCCTTTTACTGCACTAATACAAGCCAAAAATTTGTTTAGACATTGAAAAATAAGTAAAAATTTTGATGAAAGTGTTGGGAATGAAGAAGATGTCGAAGACCGTAGAAGCGAAATCTTTTGCGCAGAAGCGAATCCGCTTCTGCGGAGGAAGCCACGCAGAAGCGATACCCATCGCAGAAGCGAGATCCTCTTCGCAGAAACGTAGACGCTTCTGTGGCTCTTCGTTCGCAGAAGCGTAAAGCACCACAGAAGCGAAAGTATTTGCGCAGAAACGGATCCGCTTCTGCGGCTCTTTGTTCGCAGAAGCGGAAATTGGGAATTTTTGCAAATTCCAGTAGCTTTGCAACTGCTCATTCCCGGGCCCGTTCAATCCAAACTTTTGGCTAAATTGCAGTGTTTTGAAGTTCTTAATCTGGTTCAATTGCCCAATTGACGTTGTGTTGAATTTTTGTAGGTGATTTATTTGAAAATGGACGCAACCACAAGCGGACAACGGAGAGAAATCGAAGAAGAAATCAATGAACCATATGATGATACTCGCTTCATGTCCGCTGAGTGTGAGCGGCGATATTTGGACGACCTCGTCCACAAAAAGATTATCCTTGAAAAAGGAATTCATGAAGAGAAGTTGGTAGAAAAGCTTCCGGATTTCTATGCTCGACTAAAATCATCGGGATGGTCCTGCTTTATCCCCACTCCTTGCAAAGCCAATGAGGAGTGGGTCCGTGAATTCTATGCTAACCTCAGGCTGGTAAATTTTGATAGCCCACAGATAGTCATCCGAGGAAAGTTAGTGAGGTTTGGAATTGAACAAATCAATGATACTCTTGGAACTCCTAACTTTCCGGTGGACCAAGTACGAGAAAAGGATACTTGTGAAAATGGAGCATGGCTTGTCTCCAAGCTCTTTCCACCACAGCTCAGAGAAAAATGGGGAACCAGAAGAAAAGGGTTGAAATCCACCGACTTCACAGCCGAGGCTAAAATGTGGCTATACATCCTCAACAACAGAGTTTCTCCTTGTGGCAATATGACTGATGTTTCCTACACCCGGGCACTGATCATAGCATGCATTCTAGATGGCACACCGGTGAATGTAGGATACTACATTCTACAGGAGATGAGGCAGTACTTGAGAGAGTACTCAAGTAACAAGGATGCAGGTCTGATATTCCCTTTCTCTCATCACAATGCTATGCACCAGGGTAGAGGTTGATCTCCGTAGCACCGATCGGTGGCTACCAGCGGACAAACCTTTTCATCCATTGAGAGTGACGGGAGAGGGGAGTGCGGTTAAAAGCAAGAAGAGGAAAATAACTTTCACGAGCCACCGGTTCAGAGTCCTCTTCACAGACAGCTGCTCAGGGGCCATTTATGATTCTTAACTCCGAGCTTCAGACCATTAAGGAGTTAGTATCACAGCTTCCTAGTGGGCCATCCTCCTCACAGCCTGGGCCCTCTTACTTCTCCAGGGGAGACATGCAGAGTTACTTGGATGCCCAGACACTCCAAAATGATAACATGAAGAAGATGGCAGCGTCAGTGACTAAACTGGAGGGAGCCTACAGTACTCTGGCTAAGGCCCATGCCACCCTTCAGTCTTACTTTGAGGAAGAGAAGAAAAAGAACAAGAAGAAAGGCAAGCTGATGATCAAGATGTGGAGGGCATCAAGGCAATCTTCAAATGGGGAAACCCAGATAAGAAGATCCATGTGGCGACCAAGGATGACAGTGAGGAGTACTCTTTCATGACACAGTCTGCTGGAGATGATGATGATGATGATGATGATGATGATGATGATGAGGAGACCGATGATGATGGAGCCACGAGCTCAGCTCAGCAGTGATCCGCCTTCCTCCCGCAGTCTGCTAGTCTGATGCAGACCTCAGGGAGACCCTCAAACTTTTTATGCTTTACAGTTGACATTGTGCAGTGAGGACACTGCAATATTCTAGTTGGGGGTGACTTTTGTAGCTTGTGACTATGCTGTGTAGTTTTTGACTTTGATGTTCTATACACTGTGTGCCCTAGCTGGGCTTGGTTTGATTAGTTATATTTGTGTTAGTATTGTGCTTTTCTTATTTATACTTCTTCTTATTAGCCTATATTTTTTTTTAGTATTATGTAGAGTAGTTTCTTTCCTTTTATTACTCCTTGGGTTTTCTTCATGCTACGGTTCTTTCCCAAGGAACAACTTAGTGAACCGGGTGACTTTTCCCGATGAGAGATAGTGTGACAACCTTCTTAAGGGAATTAGTCTTATTTTGTTAGGATGAGGCTTTTGGATTATTTGATACTAATAAAATTAGCCTCTTGTATGTAAATTATGAATTAAGAATACCCCTCCAAAAATTTGTATTAAAGTGTTAAAAAAAAACAAGTAAGTTGCTTGGTGTAAAACAATTTTGGTGATAAAGTTTTGGCTCTTTTAGTGACTTCTAGCGCACTAGTTTGATAGAATTGATCCGTCTTCATTAATTCATGTGCCATGTGTGTTAGCGAGTGTTGAAATAAATCTTGTGTTTACTTCCATCATCTAGAACTTGCCCGGTTAGTTTTTCAATGCTAATGATAGTACATTTGGTTGGAGGAATGATCTTAGGCGTTCTTTGTTTTAATTTTAAAATCTCTTTAGCCTTTCAAGCCTACCGTTGCATAAATATTGTCACTAGTACCCATTTTTGAGCCTTTAAAACCTTCTTTGGCCAATTCATTACAAACCTTTCCCCTTTTGTATAATAATTCCTTCTCTTGAACCCATCCCTCTTTGAACACTGAGAATGAGGCTAAAAGCCTAAGTTGGGGGTGGTGTCAAAATGGAAATTGGGAAGGTTGTGCATTGAGTATCCACATGCCTCAAAGTATTTGTTTTAAAGTATTCAAGCTCCAAAAGTAAAAAAAAAAAGAGTTAGTCTTTACATATACGTGTAAATATGTACATTATGGAGCCTTGAATAAAATTTGGGAGAGGTATGTAAAGTGGTTCTATATTGGGAACTAGATGCCAATGAGGCTATGTGAGTTAAAGAGAGTAAATATACAAAAGAATGAAACTTGTGAGTAGTGTTCAAGGAGGATGAAGTCACTTGTACCCAAAATGCTTATCCAACCTTCCCTAAACCTGGATTACAAGCTTAAAAAGTCCTTATGAGACCTCCAACTAAGCATTCTTGAATAAGCATTGAATTAAAATAAGGGCAAGCTTATGGTATGAGGTGTCGTAACACTTGAAGTTTCTTTGTGAGAGCGAGTGTTTTCGAAAACTTTGTCCCTTGTGTTGTGTTGTAAATATAATGTTCTTTGTTGGGACTTTCTTTCTTGTGAGGGCGCATGAATTAGAAAAGACCGGTGAAATTGAGTAAAGTGAGCAATCATAGTGAACTAGTGTCTTTGAGTCACTTATTGAGGCTTATTTTTGTCACTTGATTGTTTTGGAACTCCCTTGCACATTGTTGAAGTTGATTTTCCTTAGGAGGGAGTTATTCGAGAAACGATATACATACTTGAGCCTAATTGTTAGTATCAACCAAATCCATAAGTATGGTGTTTGAATGAGATAAGTTGGGGATGTGGTGATATGTTCATAATCGCAATGACAATTGTTTTGTAAATGGTGAAGCCTCATTAAAGTTGTGGTTTTGATTTGCTTGAGGACAAGCAAAAGCTTAAGTTGGGGGTGTTCACCTCTAGCCGGTCGTAGATTCGTCCGCGATGCATTTTCCTTTGAAATTCGCTCCCTCGTGCATAGAATCTAGTCAAACCACAATAATTATATCAAATATGGGTCAAAGAATCATAACCCATTTCAATTTACATGAAATTCGCATAAATACACTAAGTTGGTAAAACCCGACCCCGGGCCCACTGCTCGGAAAATTCCGAAATTAGCAGCAACGCGATCCTCGTCTCGTCACGAGTCCGTGCATATAAAATTTATCGAAATCGGAGTTCAAATGGCCCTCCAAAACTCAAAATCCCGTTTTCAATACCTAGGCCACAATTCTTCAAAATTCTACCCAAAATCATGAAGATTGATGTTAATCCTAACATAAAATTATGTTTTTGAGTCAAGAATCTTACCTCCGATGAATACCCGATGATTTCTCAGTGTTTTCCTCGAGTTTTCTTCTCTCTAGGGCTCAAAATTGTGTTTTGGGTGAATGAACCCGCGAGCCCTCTGTTCTGTGATTTAATTCACTGCCAGAACAATTTGTTCTACGCGTTCGCGTGAGCTCCCACGCGTTCGCGATGAACAGCTTCCCTTTTACTCTTCACGAACGCGATGCCTCCCACGCGTTCGCGATGCTCGACTCTGACTTACCCTACGCGAACGCGAACACCACCACGCGTTCGCACTGAACAAAATTCCCAGCCGCCTATTTTCCTTCTACGCATTCGCGATACTCCTCCCGCGAACGTGAAGCCTCACCCTCACGCACCTATGCGAATGCGACAACTGGAACGCGATCGCGAAGCTCAAAACCCCTGGCTTACGCGAACGCGACGCCCCTCCTAGCGAACGCGAAGGCTTAAATGCCTGAGCAGTAACCTGCAATTTTTTGCAGATTTTGCCAAGTTCAAATTGCCCGGTTGATGGTCCGAAAACATCCCGAGGCCCCCGGGACCCCAACGAAAACCACTAACATACTACAAAACATGATACAGACTTGTTCCAATCACAAAAACACCATCCTAAACATCAAAATCACCATCTACACACTAATTCAAGCCTAAGTTTCTTCAAAACTTCTGAAACTAACGTTCAATCCAAAACCCGATCAAACGATGTCCGAATGACATGAAAATTTGCAAACATATCCAAAATTACATAACGAAGCTATAGAAATTGTCGGAATTCCATTCCGACCCCCGGATCAAAATCTCACCTACCATCCGATTTTCGCCAAAATTCAACCTTCGCCAATTCAAGCCCAAAACTACACCGGACCTCCGAATTCAATTCCGATTGCTCTCCTAAGTCATAAATGATCCCCCGAAACTAGTAGAATCATCGGAATCCGGTTCCGAGCACTCTAACTCAATAGTCAACTCTAGGTTGACTTCCCATATTCAAGTTTTCTTCAAACATACTATTTGCTTCATTTTCAACCCAAATCACTCCTAACTCACCCGATATACTCTAATACGATATAAAAGCATAAGACATGTAAATTCAAGGTAACGGGGTGGTAATTCCCGTAACGATGGGCCGGGTCATTACATTCTCCCCTACTTAAACAAATGCTCGTCCGCGAGAGGGTTAAGAAACATACCTGGAGTATCAAACAAGTGTGAATATCTGCTTCGCATCTCCTGCTCGGTCTCCCAATTTGCTTCCTCCACGGGATGACCTCTCCACTGCACTTTCACTGAAGCTATGTCCTTGGATCTCAGCTTACGAACCTGTCGACCCAAAATGGCTACCGGCTCCACATCATAGGTCAAGTCCTCATCTAACTGTATCGTGTTGAAGTCTAACACATGAGACGGGTCTCCGACATACTTCCGGAGCATGGATACATGGAACACCGGGTGAACTCCCGACAAACTAGGCGGCAAAGCAAGCATATAAGCCACCTCCCCAACCTTCCTAAGCACCTCAAAAGGTCCAATGAACCTTGGACTCAACTTCCCTTTCTTCCCAAACCTCATAACGCCCTTCATAGGCTAAACCTTCAGCAATACCTTCTCACCCACTGAATAGGACACTTCTCGGACCTTTCGGTCTGCATAACTCTTCTGACGCGACTGAGCTGTGCGAAGTCTCTCCTGAATCACCTTCACCTTGTCTAAGGCATCTTGGACTAACTCTGTCCCCAACAAACCTAGCCTCGCCGGGCTCGAACCAACCGACTGGAGACCTACACCACCTCCCATATAAGGCTTCATACGGTGCCATCTAAATGCTGGACTGATAGCTATTATTATAAGCAAACTCCGCAAGAGGCAAATAATCAGCCTACGAACCACCGAAATCAAGGACACAAGCACGCAACATATCCTCCAATATCTGAATAGTACGCTCAGACTGTCCATCCGTCTGTGGATGAAATGTTGTGCTCAGGCTCTACCTGTGAACCCAACTCTCGCTGAAATGTCCTCCAGAACTGAGAAGTGAACTGGGTACCTCTGTCCGATATAATAGAAATGGGAACTCCATGCAATCTCACTATCTCACGGATGAATATCTTTGCCAACCGCTCTGAGGAATAAGTAGTACACACTGGGATGAAGTGAGCTGACTTGGTCAACCTATCCACCACCACCCAAACTGAATCAAACTTCCTCGCCGTCCGAGGGAGTCCACTAACAAAGTCCATAGTAATCCTTTCCCACTTCCACTCAGGAATATCAATACGCTGGAATACACCACCAGGTCTCTGATGCTCATACTTGACCTGCCGACAGTTTAGACACCGAGCCACATGGCTCACAATATCTTTCTTCATCTTTCTCCACCAGTAATGCTGCTTCAAATCCTGGTACATCTTCGCGGCTCCTGGATGAATAGAATACCGCGAGCTGTGGGCTTCCTCCAATATCATCTCACAAAGGCCATCAACATTGGGCACGCATATCCGGCCCTGCATCCGCAATACGCCATCACAATTAATAGTGACATCTCTGGCATTATCACGCTGAACTCTGTCCTTAAGGACAAGTAAGTGTGGATCATCATATTGGCGCTCTCGGATACGATCATATAAACAAGAACGAGCCATCACCCGACTGGGCTCAAAAATATCCAGTCTCACCATCTGATTAGCTAATGCCTGAACATCAACTGCAAGGGGTCTCTCCCCAACTGGAATATACGCCAAACTGCCCATACTAATAGCCTTCCGGCTCAATGCATCAGCCACTACATTGGCTTTCCCGGGATGGTACAAGTTAGTAATATCATAGTGTTTAAGCAATTCAAGCCATCTCCGCTGCCTCAAATTTAGATCTTTCTGCTTAAACAAATGCTGAAGGCTACGGTGGTCTGTATACACATCACAGGATACACCATATAGGTAGTGCCTCCAAATCGTCAAGGCATGAATAATAGCAGCTAACTCCAAATCATGAACATGGTAGTTCTTCTCGTGGGGCTTTAGCTAATGAGAAGCATATGCAATAACTCTACCCTCCTGCATTAACACACAACCGAGCCCAACTCTAGAAGCATCACAATACACCGTATATGACCCCGAGGCTGATGGCAACACAAGTACTGGAGCTGTGGTCAAAGCCTCCTTGAGCTTCTGGAAGCTCTCCTCACATTCATCAGACCACACAAATGGAGCATTCTTCCGTGTCAACTTAGTCAACGGTGAAGCAATAGATGAGAAACCCTGAACAAACCGGCGATAATAGCCTGCCAGGCTGAGAAAACTCCGAATCTCGGTAGCTGAGGAAGGTCTGGGCCAATTCTGCACTGCCTCGACCTTCTGTGGATCAACCCGAATACCATCATTGGACACTACATGTCCCAAAAAAGTCACAGTGTCAAGCCAGAACTCACACTTAGTGAATTTTGCATAGAGCTTCTCTTCTCTCAACCTCTCCAATACCACCCTCAAGTGCTGTGCATGCTCCTCCTGGCTGCGTGAATACACCAGAATATCATCAATAAACACAATCACAAAAGAATCAAGGTACGGCCAGAATACGCTATTCATCAAGTGCATGAATGCAGCTGGGGCATTAGTCAGCCCGAAGGACATCACCAAGAACTCGTAGTGCCCATATCGCGTCTTGAACGTTGTCTTCATAATATTTGAGTCCCTGATCTTCAACTGATGATAGCCCGATCGAAGATCAATCTTAGAAGAATACACTAGCTCCTTGGAGCTGATCAAACAAGTCCTCAATACAAGGCAATGAGTACTTATTCTTCACTGTTACCTTGTTCAGCTGCCAGTAATTAATGCACATTCTCATTGGGCCATCTTTCTTCTTCACGAACAATACCGGTGCACCCTAGGGTGACACACTCGGGCGTATAAACCCCTTATCTAAGAGTTCCTAGAGTTGTTCTTTCAATTCTTTTAACTCTGCTGGTGCCATGCGATAGGGAGGAATAGAAATGGGCTGAGTGCCCGGCACCAAGTCAATACCAAAGTCAATATCTCTGTCAGGCGGCATGCCTGGCAGGTCTGCTGGACATACATCCGAAACTCCCTCACAATGGGGACCGAATCAAGACTGGGTGTCTCACGTCAACATTTCTAATGAAGGCCAAATAAGATAAACAACCCTTGCCAATCATTCGTTGGGCCTTTATATAAGAAATCACCTTGTCGAACACATAATCAGTCAAGCCACGCCACTCGATCCTCGGATTACCTGGAATAGCTAGTGTGACTGTCTTGGCATGACAGTCCAGAATCGCATGGTAAGGAGACAGCCAATCCATGCCTAGAATCACATCGAAATCTACTATGCCCAGTAGTAATAAATCAACTCGGGTCTCCAAACCCCCAATAGTAATAAGACAGGATCGATATACCCGATCCACAACAACAGTATCCCCCACTGGGGTAGACACATGTACGAGCAAAGCAAGAATACCACGGATCATACCCAAGTGATGTGCAAAATAAGTAGAGACATGAGAATAGGTGGATCCGGGATCAAATAAGACAGAAGCATCCCTGTGGCGACTGAGATAATATCTGAAATGACCGCATCTGAAGCACTAGCATCCTTCCTATCCGGAAGAGCATATAAACGAGCCTCGCCTCCACCAGTACGATCCTCGCCCATAGGGCGACCCCTGGATACCTGGCCACCAGTCCTAGCCGACTGTGCTGGCGCAGAAGAAACAGGGGTGGAAGACGAGGGCTGATCCCTCTGTTGAGACCGCTTACGAAGCCACTGAGGACACTCTCTCCTGAATATGGCCCAATTCACCGCACTCAAAACAACGGCCTGAAGATGGAAGAAGGGGCTACTGAGGACCCCTCGCTACAGATGAACCTTGTGCTGAGGAAGCAGGAGCAGAGCTCTGAGCTGGAAGAGCACTCAGTGCAGGTTGACTCTGCTGACGGCTCTGCTGATCCTGATAACCCTGATGGCCCTGACGACCACGATCTGATGAGACCCCACTGGACTCTGCACGTCCAGACTGATGAGACCTGAAAGAATGACCCCTGCTATGCTGAGGTTGGCCCCTAGACGGAGCACCACTGTAGCTGCCAGTACCACGAGGCCTCTTAGCCTCTCTCTCCTCCCGCTCTCTGCGGCGATCTGTCTTAATGTGACGGGCAGCATCAACCACCTCCTCAAAGGTAACTGTCGAAACTCTCTCCCTGGTCATCAATATGCGGATGGGATAAATAAGGCCATCAATAAATCTCCGAATCCTCTCTCTGTCCGTAGGAACCATCCACATGGCATGACGGGCCAGCTGTGTGAATCTCATCTCGTACTGATTAATCGTCATGTCTCCATGCTTCAGCCACTCAAACTGCCGACGCAACTCCTCTCTCTGAGACTGAGGCACGTACTTCTCCAAATACCATGGAGAACTGCTGCCAAGTGAGGGGCGCTTCCCCAGCGGGCCTACGCCTCTCGAAATCCTCCCACCACTGAAATGCTGCACCTGTGAACTGAAAAGTGGTGAATGAAACACCGCTGGACTCTAGAATACCCGCGGTGCGAAGCATGCGCTGACATCTATCAAGAAAACCCTGGGCGTCCTCGCCCTCAGCTCCACTGAATGTCGGAGGCTGTA
This sequence comes from Nicotiana noctiflora, assembly GCA_032618575.1. NCBI lineage: Eukaryota > Viridiplantae > Streptophyta > Magnoliopsida > Solanales > Solanaceae > Nicotiana > Nicotiana noctiflora. The sequence continues at coordinate 18,055 of JASVEL010006851.1, read as the reverse complement.
GCCTCTCAAATCTCTCCAAACGACGCTGCTCATCGTCGGGCATAACTGGAACCATATAAGCAGGAGCTGGTGCAACGGGCGCAATTGGCTAAACTGGCTCGGGTGTGCGAGCCACGGGGGTCTGATTCCCTCCCCCTGCCTGTGAAGAAGACGCTGCAGTAGAGGCTACAACGACCTGAGCCAAGCCTGTGCATACTGATAAGATCTGGGCCAAGGTCTCCTGAAGACCCCGATATCACAATGGGCACTGCCGGTGCCTGAACCTGAGTTGCCGGAGCGTCTGCCGCTGGAATCTGGTCCTGAGCCTGGGCCACTGGTGCAGGAATCTGACCCTGAGTCTGGTCAGCTGGTGGGTCAGCAGGTGCTGGTGCTGCTGCCCTACCTCTTCCACGACCACGGCCTCTGGGTGCCAATGGTGGTCATCCGCCACATCCGTTAGCCCGTGTTCTCGCCATCTACGAGAGAATAGAATATGGAAAAATTTAATTTCATAATAACACAAATCGCACGATATGAATCCAAGAAAATGAGGTTTTTCCTAAAGTTTCTGTAGCCCTCCGAGGATAGATACGGACATCTACGTACCGATCCGGAATGAAACTGAGAGAACACCCTCAGTGGAAGAGATACTCCCGGCGACGGGAAGTGTCACGACCCAAATCCGGTCGTGATGGCGCCCAACAATTAAGCTAGACCAGCCAGACTAACAATTACTTATCACAATGAATATCCGGCCCAAAAGGACATCCCAAGAAGAATATATGAGTCAAAGAAATCCAATAATAATAATAATGAACAAAATACGGAGAAGTGCGAAAATAACTGACACTCCCAAAGATCTGGAGTCACAAGTCTAGAGCCTCTAACAAAACCCAACAGGAATAGAGAGTACTGTATAGAAATACTCAAGTCCGAATACAAAATACAAAATAACAACTGGAAAGGAGAGGAGAAGCTAGGTTCTGCGAACGTCGGCAGCTACCTCAGCAACTCGGTATGACTCTAAAACCGCTGGAAATGCCTGTCTACTGCTCCTGATTACCTGAGTCTGCACACAAAAGGTACAGGGAGTAGGGGTAAGTACTAAGTACTCAGTGAGTAATAAATATATAAAAGCAGCTGAAAGTAGGAAATCCACAACATACCACAATATGAAGCTACACTACAGTCCGAATCTCCTACGAACTAGCTTCAATAGTACAATACAGCTACCACAGAATAATTCAACAAATACGGATGCAATGCAATGCACATAACCGCTACGGCGTGTAGCCCGATCCATTTAACGTCGACGGCGCTCACTGGGGGTGTGTACAGACTCCGGAGGGGCTCCTACAGCCCAAGCGCAAATACCGCTGCGGCGTGCAGCCCGACCCTCATATCATAATAACCGCTGCGGCGTGCAGCCCGATCCATCCTCAGTCCATAATAATCAAATAAGTCACAAAACAGTTCATTTATCTTAATTCCAGTTTCCAGTTCATAATTTATGAAAAATACTTTAACTTTATTAAATTTGCAAAAAACCGGTGACTTAGCATATCAATAATGTGATTTAAATTTCCAGGACTGAGATCATTGATTAAGCAAATATAGCTATCACATAAATATTGTCCTCTAAGGACGCTACAGGTCGGCACAAGGCCCCAAACAAGGCTTACCGCCCACAAATATATCAAATACAGTGAATTTCCAACACTAATAGCATATTATTCACATCCGGGATGGACCAAGTCTCAATCCCCAGTCATAATCAATCCCGCACCTGCCACGGTGTGCGAGCCACGCCCTACTAGCGTCACAATGTGCTAAGCCGGGGTTTCGAACACTAAGGCTACCATATACACAAACTACTCACCTCTAGCCGGTCGTAGATTCGTCCGCGATGCCTTTTCCTTTGAAATTCGCTCCCTCGTGCGTAGAATCTAGTCAAACCACAATAATTATATGAAATACGGGTCAAAGAATCATAACCCATTTCAATTTACATGAAATTCGCATAAATACACTAAGTTGGTAAAACCCGACCCCGGGCCCACTGCTCGGAAAATTCCGAAATTAGCAGCAACGCGATCCTCGTCTCGTCACGAGTCCGTGCATATAAAATTTATCGAAATCGGAGTTCAAATGGCCCTCCAAAACTCAAAATCCCGTTTTCAATACCTAGGCCACAATTCTTCAAAATTCTACCCAAAATCATGAAGATTGATGTTAATCCTACCATAAAATTATGTTTTTGAGTCAAGAATCTTACCTCCGATGAATACCCGATGATTTCTCAGTGTTTTCCTCCAGTTTTCTTCTCTCTAGGGCTCAAAATTGTGTTTTGGGTGAATGAACCCACGAGCCCTATGTTTTGTGATTTAATTCACTGCTAGAACAATTTGTTCTACGCGTTCGCGTGAGCTCCCACGCGTTCGCGATGAACAGATCCCTTTTACTCTTCGCGAACGCGACGCCTCCCACGCGTTCGCGATGCTCGACTCTGACTTACCCTACGCGAACGCGAACACCACCACGCGTTCGCACTAAACAAAATACCCAGCCGCCTATTTTCCTTCTACGCGTTCGCGATACTCCTCCCGCGAACGCAAAGCCTCACCCTCACGCACCTATGCGAACGCGACCACTGGAACGCGATCGCGAAGCTCAAAACCCCTGGCCTACGCGAACGCGACGCCCCTCCTCGCGAACGCGAAGGCTTAAATGCCTGGGCAGTAACCTGCAATTTTCTGCATATTTTGCCAAGTTCAAATTGCCCGGTTGATGGTCCGAAAACATCTCGAGGCCCTCGGGACCCCAACGAAAACCACTAACATACTCCAAAACATGATACGGACTTGTTCCAATCACAAAAACACCATCCTAAACATCAAAATCACCATTTACACACTAATTCAAGCCTAAGTTTCTTCAAAACTTCCGAAACTAACGTTCAATCCAAAACCCGATCAAACGATGTCCGAATGACCTGAAAATTTGCAGACATATCCAAAATCACATAACGAAGCTATACAAATTGTCGGAATTCCATTCCGACCCCCGGATAAAAATCTCACCTACCATCCGGTTTTTGCCAAAATTCAATCTTCGCCAATTCAAGCCTTAAACTACACCGGACCTCCGAATTCAATTCCGATTGCTCTCCTAAGTCATAAATGATCCCCCGAAACTAGTCGAATCATCGGAATCCGGTTCCGAGCACTCTAAATCAATAGTCAACTCTAGGCTAACTTCCCATATTCAAGCTTTCTTCAAACATACTATTTGCTTCATTTTCAACCCAAATCACTCCTAACTCACCCGATATACTCTAATACTGATATAAAAGCATAAGATATGTAAATGCAAGGTAACGGGGTGGTAATTCCCGTAACGACGGGCCGGGTCTTTATAGTACGTGGACGATGTGATCATTAAATCCAGAACTCAGGGCGATCACGTACGAGATTTGAGGAAATTCTTCGAAAGGTTGCGGAAGTATGACTTGAAGCTGAATCCGGACAAATGCGCCTTTGGAGTACCATCAGGTAAACTCTTGGGTTTCATAGTCAGTAGAAGAGGTATTGAATTGGATCCCACAAAGATAAAATCCATCCGGGACTTACCTCCTCCAAGAACAAAGAAAGACGTAATAAGTCTTCTGGGCCGACTAAAGTACATCAGTAGGTTCATTGCCCAATTGACTTCTACATGTGAGCCCATATTCAAGTTGCTGAAGAAAGACACTGCAATCAAGTGGACAACTGAATGTCAAGAGGCTTTTGACAAAATTAAAGAATATTTGTCGAACCCTCCAATCTTAGTCCCGCCAGAGCCAGGGAGACCTCTTTTCTTGTACCTAACAGTCTTGGAAAACTCCTTTGGTTGTGTCCTCGGACAGCGTGATATAACGGGGAAGAAAGAGAAGGCAATTTACTATTTAAGCAAGAAGTTCACTAGTTACGAGGTCAAGTATACGCTGCTGGAAAGAACATGCTGTGCTCTGACATGGGTCGCTCAGAAGTTAAGACACTACCTCCAAGCTCATACGACTCACCTCATTACCAGGTTAGATCCTTTAAAGTACATATTCCAGAAATCGATGCCCACTGAAAGATTGGCAAAATGGCAAATCCTGCTCACTGAGTTTGACATAGTCTATGTCACTCGCATGGCAATGAAGGCCCAAACGTTGGCAAATCACTTGGCCGAAAACCCGATTGACGAAGAGTATCAACCATTGAATACCTACTTTCCTGATGAAGAGGTAAACACGACATAAGTTGTTTCAGAGGACATTTATGCTTGGAAAATGTTCTTCGACGGGGCGGTAAACGCTAAAGGTATAGGGATTGGGGCAATTTTGATCTCTCATGCTGGTCAGCATTACCCAGCTACGGCTAGGCTCCGTTTCTTTTGCACGAACAATACGGCTGCGTATAAAGCTTGCATCATGGGCATGAATATGGCAATTGATCAAGGCATTGAACATTTACTGGTCATGGGAGATTCATATCTGATTATCAAACAATCCCAAGGTGAATGAGAGACTCGAGATATTAAGCTCCTCCCTTACCGACAACATGTGAATAATCTTGGCATACGATTCGCATCGATAGAGTTTAGGTACATCCGACGATGTCACAATGAACTGGTTGATGCACTTGCCACTCTAGCTTTAATGCTACCTTATCCAGGCAATGCCCACGTCGATCCTTTCAAAATCCAAATCAGGGAAAGACACGGTTATTGCAATGCAATCGAAGAAGGACCCAACATCAAGTCGTGGTACTACGATATCAGGAGATTATTGAAAACACAAGAATACCCTGAACATGCTACTGGAGATCAAAAAAGGACCATTAGGCGACATGCAGGTGGTTTCTTTTTGAGCGGCGAGGTCTTGTATAAAAGAACCCCGGATCTTAACCTTTTAAGGTGTGTTGATGCTGAAGAAGTAGGAAGAATCATGCACGAAGTAAACGCAGGAGTATGTGGGCCTCATATGAATGGGTATGTCTTGGCCAAGAAAATCCTTCGAGCTGGGTATTATTGGATAACCATGGAGAAAGACTGTTTCAATTTTGTCCGAAAATGCCATAAGTGTCAGGTACATGGAGATCTGATTCATGCACCCCCAACTGGGCTACGTCATATGTTAGCACCATGGCCTTTTGTCGCTTGGGGAATGGATGTCATTGGCCCGATTAAGCCAAAAGCTTCGAATGGGCACCGATTCATATTGGTCGCTATCGATTACTTCACAAAATGGGTTGAAGCTGTCACTCTCAAATCAGTCACTAAGAAAGTCGTGGTAGATTTTGTACATTCAAATCTTATCTGTCGTTTTGGTATACCTGCAACTATCATCACAGACAATGCTGCAAATATGAATAGTCGTTTGATGGAAGAAATATGCGAACAATTCAAAATAACGCATAGGAACTCCACTCCTTATCGGCCCAAAGCCAATGGTGTCGTTGAAGCAACAAACAAAAACATCAAGAAGATTTTGAGGAAGACAATCCAGAGTTCTAGACAGTGTCATGAACAATTACCTTTTGATTTACTGGGATATCACACTACAGTGCGCACATCGGTAGGAGCAACCCCGTACCTGCTAGTCTATGGAACCGAGGCTGTGATACCGGCAGAGATAGAAATTCCTTCACTCCGGACAATTGTTGAAGCAGAGATTGAAGATAGTGAATGGGTTAAGACTCGATTGGAACAGTTAACTCTAATTGACGAAAAGCGGATGGCTGTGGTCTATCACGGACAGTTGTACCAACAAAGGATGGCTCGTGCTTACAATAAGAAAGTACGACCAAGAAATTTTGAAGTAGGTCAGTTGGTTTTAAGACGCATTCTTCCACATCACCAAGAAGCGAAAGGAAAATTCGCTCCTAATTGGAAGGATCATCAGGAAGATACTACCGAGAGGAGCACTATACTTAGGAGATATTGAGGGAAATGACCCTGAGACAGCTGTGAATGCAGATGCTGTCAAAACGTATTATGTCTGAGCTTGCTTCGGTGGTGTCCCTGCAAGTCGAAATGATTGAAGGCTTTTATTACTGCTACCCAAACACTACCAACCCTTTTTGTAAATCCTTTGAGCCGGTTACATTTCCTTGGCTACCCGCTTTGGAATCCAAAACCAAATTCAAAAAAAAAAAAAACCAAAATAAAACAAAACAAGAGAAGTTGTCCTGAACTACATTCTGACTTGATTCCGAAATGATACGTAGGCAACCTCTCCCTGAGGTTCAGTCACACTAAACCAAAAATACCAATTTCCCAAAAAATTGAAACTGTGGCAGATGATAAGACGGTTCCAAAGTTGTAATTTTTTCCATAATTCTTTTTACCCAAAACCGAGTACAAGTCCTTCAAGATCGATACGGAGGAATAGGAACTGAGAAAACATCATTGTTAAGATCCGAAGCGTCTGGAATTAAAAGAAATAAAATGAGAGAGTCTTGTTGGTGAAAACCTTCAGGCACCATAAGGCGATGGAAGTAGAGAAATACAAAATAAGAGAGTCTGTTAGCAAAAACTCGTAAAGAGTGCTATCGGGCGATGGAAAGAAGAGAAATAAGAGAGGTTAGTTAGCGAAAACCCGCAAAAGGGCGTTATCAACCGAAAAGAGGATTTCACCACTAAAGGTCCTCGCAAGGTTCCCTAGTTTGGGAAACATATACCTGTTTTGGTTCATAAGAAAATGGGGGTTCGTGACGATTGAGCATACAGTTCGAGAAGCATGTCATGTTGTTTTGAAGTCAGCATACACCACAGATAAGTCCTTCTTTTTTCCCCGAAAGGGACGCTTCTATTTTTGATTCATTTTTTCATTCTTTGTTCATTTATCATTGAATCCCTTTCGGCTTAACTTTGAATTCCGAAACTATTACAAAGAAAAGGTGACAAGACCGTTTATACAGAATTTCGTCTGGTAAAAAGGCGAAGAAAAAAGACCCAGCCTCAGTGGTGTATTGATCCAGCCCCGATTGATCATGATGATCGATTGTTTCCAAAGGAAATGATGTTAGGAAGGAAAAAGAAATCAAAGGCTAAGGTCTTAGAAGAGACGGAACGGGGCAGAAAGACAGAGCCCACACAGGAAAATCCTCATGGAATCTCGGGTTTGAACCCGGTCGTTTGAAAGAAAGTCACCCTCGAAGACAATCAGTAACAAAGTGCTCAATGGAAATGGGGCCAGGAACAAGCGTTAAAGATAATCAAGGCCACAAAATCAACCACTGTCTCGACTAACAAATAGTTCTTTGTTGAAAACAGATCTATTTAATTGTGCTAGAAGAAGGTGCAGTCCAAAGAAATGAAATACGCGAGCATTGAAATGGCTCTGTAACAAGAAAAATGCCAAAAAGGGAAGTTTCTTTTCAAAAAACTTTATTTTTACGCATTTGTTGATGGGTAAAAGAAAAACGCCTAAAAGAAGACCCAAAAAGAAGAAGACATGAAAGGAAAATGAAAACTCCAAAAGAGAATCAAATCATGTCAGTCCAGCATCTGTTTCAAAATTTCGGCCAGAAAACCGAGGATCTCCCAGTCAGAAAACTGTGGAGCAATTTCTTTTAAACCCCGGCCAGAAAGCCGATGGTCTTCCGGTCAGAAAGCCGAGAAACGTTGCTTTTGAATTCCGGCCAGAAAGTTGTGAAACTTTCTTTCCAAATGACGGTCAGAAAATTGAGGATCTCCCAGTCAGAAAACTACGAAGCCGTTTCTTTTAAAACCCCGGCCAGAAAACCGAGGACCTCTTGGCCAGAAAGCCACAGAGCCTTTCTTCGATATCCCGGTCAGAAAACCGAGGATCTCCCAGTCAGAAAACTATGAAGGCATTTCTTTTAAACCCCGGTCATAAAACAGAGGGTCTTCCGGCCAGAAAGCCGTGAAACATTGCTTTTGAATTCCGGCCAGAATGCCGTGAAACTTTCTTTCAAAACCCCGGTCAGAAAACCGAGGATCTCCCGGTCAGAAAAATGTGGAGCTTTTCTTTTAAAATCCCGGCCAGAAAACCGAGGATCTTTTGGCCAGAAAGCTGTGGAACTTTTCTTTTATATCCCGGTCAGAAAATCGAGGATCTCCTGGCCAGAAAACCGTGGAGCCGTTTCTTCAAAATCCCGGTCAGAAAACCGAGGATCTCCCAGTCAGGAAACTGTGGAGCCGTTTCTTTTAAAACCCCAGCCAGAAAACCGAGGACCTTTTGGCCAAAAAGCCATGGAACATTTCTTCGATATCCCGGTCAGAAAACCGAGGATCTCCCGGCGAGAAAACCGTTGAGCCATTTCTTCAAAACCACGGCCAGAAAGCCGTGAAAGTTTTCTTTCAAAATCCCGGCAAGAAAACTGAGGATCTCCCGGCCAGAAAACCGTGGAGCGTTTATTTTCGAAACTAAGGTTTTAAAAATCGAGATTCTCTTGACCAATACCAAAGAGTCTTTTTAATCATTTTTCTGTGTCACAACTAACTCACGAAATTTTCCTAGTGAAACTGGGGTAGAAAAATTTCGTTCGTTTGTTCGTTTTGTTTGTCTAAATAGGTTTAACCTCGGGACGCAAGGATCGAGATAACCTACGAGTGGAGTCTCAATCCAGAATGAAGAAAAGAAGAAAAGAACCAAAAGAAAACGAGTTCAAATATTGGAGTAAACAGAAGCGCCGATTGCTCAGAATCTGATTGAAGTCACGAGTTCCGCCAATTCCATTTCACTCAATGTTACAGAGATGAACGAGCACGTACAGTTTGCGAGCATCAAGATTCAGATCGAGGTCTACAGCAAAATCATCTAAGACTCAAGATCAAGTTTTTAAGAGAATCATAGATAAGAATCTTGTAACTCATAGTTGATAGCTTAGCTAGTTTAGCTTTAATTTCTCTTTTGGTGTAATAAGGAGGTCAGTAAGCAGTAAGCAGCAGCAACAACAACGATCGCAACAGTAACAGCAAAGTGTCAGTCTACAGTAGTCCCAGCTACCAAAACTTCCCAAACTACATTGACCTGATTCCTGTTTAGCCCAGGATATGTAGGAGGCCTCCCGAAGCAAAGGCTTGGTCAAGATCTTTTCAAAATGCTTCACATGGAGTGCTCGAACGGGCAAAAATCGCTCGTATTTGCTCATTATTCTTTGCACGAAAACTCTTCGTGTTTTCGCGCAAAGAGGGGCAGCTGTGAGCACGTGATTTTTGCTCCACATGAGAATTACTCCCAAAATCCAAAAATAGAATAGTTTTGTGTTGTGTGTGATTTTCTGAATTTTGTTTGATTTTTTTAATTATTATCTGCATTTTTATCTGTGCATATTTATTTGTTAAACTAATTAAAATAAAATACAAATATAATGTTGCATTTGTATTTAAGTCTTATTTAGAGTAATTAAGTTTATTTTTCAAAAATATATAAAATAAAAGTCAAAAAAATAATAATAATAGTGCATCTTTTACGTTTAGTATTTAAATGCCTAGTTGTGTGATTTTTATTTAATTGATATTTAATTTTATGTGCTAATTGTTAGTAGAACCTAGTTAGTATTTTCTATAAATTAATTTGATTTTTTGTAGTATATTTAGAATTTTGTTTATTAGAAATAAAAAGAAAAAAAAAGAAATAATGATAAAAAGAGAGGAGAAAAATTGAACTGGGCCAATTCAAAATGCCAAGCCCCAAAATCGGAGCCCAATCCAAATAACCCCTCACCCACTTAAACGGATCAACCCGATTCCTACCCGAACCGCCCATCAACTCCCATAATCTGAGCCGTTGGATCTCTTCATCCAACGACCCAGATTAACTAGCCTATTTTAATACCCCCAAAGACCCCCAAAACCCCTATCTCCCATTTCATTCACTCAAACACCCCTTCCCCTTCGTCTCTCACTAAACCAAACACCCCCAAGAACCCTAGTTAGCCGCCGCACCCCCCCTTCGCCTGATACCTGGCGGCGCCGCCTCATCTCGACCCCAAATCAACTCCACATAATCCCCTCACCTTCCTCTACCATAAGCCCTAACCTGTTTCCTTCAAACATGGCCCAATTTACTCCGAATCTCAAATCTAGAATAGTCGAGTCCAACACGTAAGGCTGCGAGAATTTAAAGACCGATTTTGTCACTCAAATAAGGTCTTTCACTTGTTCTTGAAAAAGAGCAAGCGATTAACCTTATTTGGTGATTCAATCAGAAGGCCAGTCACGAAGCCAAAGCTTGAACCGATAAATTTCCTTTCACCCGTTTTAATATGTAAGTCTAATGTTTTTCCTGTTTCATTCTTTCTCGTGCTTTCTTCTATTCCTCCTCTATTTCTTCTGTGTTACCAAGATTATCTGTATTTGTGTCTTGTAATTAAGGACTAGTGTTAATTATTAATTTCTTTGGCTTAGAATTTCTGTTTAATTTGTTTTTCGTTTGTGTTTAGTTTTCTTTTTTTTTCTCTCTTCTCTTTTTCTTTCTTTCTCTTTTCTTTTTCTGGCCGTCCTCGAAGACTGGAAATGCATTTAGATCTAAAATTAAACTATTAGTGCTAAGACTGGAAATGCATTTAGATCTAAAATACACTGTCATTGGACATGTATAAAAATCTGAATTGTTCCTGCTGTATCTATGCTTAAATCTTCTCTATTCATGGTGTGTGATTTCCAAATCTGTCGATACTCGATCTTGTGTTAAAATTGAGATTAATCATCTGTCTAAGTTGAAAGTTTGATGTGATTTGAATACCCGTGATGAATGACATTTTGAATTTGCAAAATAAGTGTCAGTTGTTCTTTGTGAATCTTTGAATTCAAAGTAAGTTTTTTTTGTTTTGGTATGCAACGATAAAAGCTTTCATCGTAGTCTCCCTGATGACCTACTCTATATTTGATATCCCAGTAGTCTGGCCAATATTGTTGTGTTACTGGATTTGTCTCTTTGTCCTCACTATGAAGCGTCATATCACACACATGATTAGATACAAGTTTGATTCATTCAGTATTTGGAAAAAGAAGCAAACTGGGAATAAATCTGATTAAGGCGGTAGTAGTTTAATGTCAGAAGTGATTTTTGATACTTTGTCACGGGTAGTAATTATCCCCTCCTTTGTTTTCTTTTTTTTGAGAAACTTGTGTAAATATTCTTTTCCTGAATATGTATCCCATGCATATGTAAATGTTGCAAAAATAGGTAGATTTGCTTCCTGAAGATGTAAAAAAAAGTGTTTGAATCACTGTTGTGTATTCTGCTTTAGGTGCGTTCAGGGGAGCTAATCTTCATGATTTTAGAATTACGCACCAATTTTAGTTCATATAAGTCAAATGGTAGTAGAACAACATTCTCTGGTTACACTTGTTGGCAACGATCGAGGTGAGCCATAAGAAAATGAGATCAAATAGTTTATGGTCCTCACGAGTGAGTTTAATAACCCTTTTAAAATAATTAGAATTTGGGACGAGCCGTTTAGCTAATTTCACGGCCCTTCGCAAAGTAGTAATACGTTAGTCATTTTAGGTGTGGTTTTAATCATTTTACCTTTCTTAAATACGAGTGTGCATTTCATGCAACTCAAATCCAAATCCAATAACGTTGAATAAGAATATGTCGAGGATCCGGGTGCATTTCATGTGATGTGATCCGAAAACTTCTTAGACAATGTTCATTTTCTTAAGCTCTAATAATTGACAAAAAGCGGTAAAAAACATTAAAATTGCACTGTAGGATAATATGTTGTAAATCAGGTTAATAAGCCAAATATAACAGTTGAGCGACCGTGCTAGAACCACGGAACTCGGGAATGCCTAACACCTTCTCTCGGGTTAATAGAATTCCTTATCCGGATTTCTGGTTCACGGACTGTTAAACAGAGTCATTCTTTTCCTCGATTCGGAATTCAACCGGTGACTTGGGACACCATAAATCTCTCAAGTGGCGACTCTGAATTAATTAAATAAATCCCGTGTCGATTATCCTTTAATTGGAAAAACTCCCTTTACCTCGCGCCCACTCGGGTCAGCGCGCCAAAAGGAGGTGTGACAAAGACCATACTTAGAAAGCTGAAAAGTGGGAAAAATAGGGGAATAATGTGGGGTTTTCTGTTTGGTTTTAAATAATTAAAGGTACTGCAAGAAGGTTGGAACTTTGGATATATAAGGACAGGCCTTGAGAGAATAAAAAAAAAACACTCACACCCTTGAAAGAATAAGTTTCTTTTTCATATACACATTCTGAAATAGATTTTCAGATACGCACACTGATTTTAAAAGAAAAGAGAGCAGGGAGGCTGATACACACTCTAAAAATACAGCTTTAAATTATCAGTTTTGGGACTCTTTAACGATCAGTTAAAAGGGGTTCATGTGTGGCTGTTTGGTCTGCTTTAAACTCCTCGTCATGTTTTAAACCACTTTTGAAGTTTGGGTATATCATTCCCACGTTCAAGTTTTCAAGTTCGAAGTATTCTTGAGTTTATTTGGTTTGAGTTTGTTGATGTTTGGGTATTCTGGAAATTGTTGAATTCTTTATTGAGTTCTCTGTTGGTTCGAGTTTACTCCTGGATTTCTGAATCTTCGCTGGCTGCTGTTTTTGTTGTGTTTTTGCTAGGGATTGCTTACTGATTTCCCTCTTTCATTTCTGCTGTTAAAATCAGGTACACATCCTTTGGGTTGTCCATTCTTATACTGGAAATGAAATGCAAGCACATTTTAGATCTTGATGTGAGGCCATCATATGAATGATTTCGTTAGATATTTAATAAATTAGGGAGTGTTAGTTGTATTAGGGATTGTGCTGTTAGTCATTGAGGGTTTAAGAGTGCACACAGTTATGTATGTCTACTTAGTTCTTGCTTTCGTTATGTATAATTTGAAATAAAATCTGCCAGGCATGTATTGTCTATCATTGTAAACTTGGATTATTTTTGGACTATCGTTTAAAATAGATATCAATTTTTCATTTATGCTTAACTAGTTTCTATTTTTGTTAGTATATGTTTGGACTTGTGTAAGTAAAACTAGCCAATTCGGATTGGGATTCTCTTTGATATTTTAATAGGTAATTTGTTAAAGTCAAGTAGTTTAAGCATGTTTAAGGTGTTAGTTTGATTGATATTAGCTATTAATATAAGGTGTTTTGAATCATTTTTGAATTTCTTCATTTGATTTTTCCTTAAAATCCATTTGTAGTTAAGCAAACACGATAAGTAGCCAATGCTGTAGATGCAAATGCTAGTTCGACTTTAATCGCATAGTTTCGATTTCGTCAATTAACATCGGATTGAGGATAGTGAAATCCAAAGTGAACAACCTCACGTCTAATAATGAACCATGGTGAATTATTTCTACTTCGCATAGTTTGATGAATTTTCCATTAGTTTATACCTTTTCGTTCAATCTCCGGCCCTAAGTCAACAAGTTATGAAATAAGATATCATTTTGTACAAGTCTTAATTGAAAATAACCTCAATGGACTTTTTTTTAGATAAATTAATTTTTGCCTAGTCTAACAATCGCTTTAATCGGCATAGGTTGAAGTAAGTAATCCGGGTACATTTTTGATTTACCTATTTGTCAAAAGTTCGAGTCTAGGTTGTAACTAGTTTTTTTTTGTACGGTTTTGAATTAATAAAGCGGTTTAAAGTTTAATCAAAGCACGTAATTTATAACATGTATTAAAATCAGATATTGTTTAGCCATTTATAATAATTGAAGCGACCGTGCTAGAACCGCGGGATCCGGGGGTGCCTAACACCTTCCCTCGGGTCAACAGAATTCCTTACTTAGAATTTCTGGTTCCCACACTTCATTTGGAAAGTCGAAATTTCCTCGATCCGGGATGAATAAATCGGTGACTTGAAACACCATAATTTATTCCAAGTGGCGACTCTGAAATAAATGAAATAATACCGTTTCAAATATTGTCACTTAAATTGGAAAAACTCCCTCGCCCTTGTGCATTATCTTTCGGGGTAGGGGGCGCGCCAAAAGGAGGTGTGACAACCCTTAAGTAGGGCGGCATCTTGAAGGTTTTTGGGATAGAATGAGGAGCAACTTCTTCGGTATATGATTGTTTGACGAATCTTCCCACGTCGCGTTTTGGCAGCAACTTGGGAGAACCAGAGATCTTGTCTACCATCTCCTGATGCTCTTTCATTTGGTCGTGAATAGCCCTGTTTTCATTCTTCATTTATTCCGTCTTCTTTAAGATGGCTGTTAGCGTACCGTCGTTGGCCTGTATTTCGATATGTCTGTTATTCGCTCATACATCCTCACCTATGGCAGCACTGATGGTTACCGTTGGCATACATCCGACGTTACTTTGTGGTGACTTCTCAACCAAGCCACTTAGAGTACTTGTTAGCCATTCTTCTAGTAGCTTCTTAACCACCGAGGATGCTTCCTTAGCCGCAAATGTGGAGGCTATTTTTTTATGCAAGATCATTACATCTTCAGATAGAGAAGGTGAGCTCTCTATACCTGGTGTGGTGCTAGGGGTTACATTCAAGATACCCTCGTCACTGGCCTCGTTGAGAGGACTAATGAGATTGGTTGTAACACCCATTATTGCTTTCGATCGTGTGGTGTAGAGAATGGTTGTTGGTTATTTTCTAGGTGGATACTATGATTTTGATTCTCGAGTGTAGAGTTGCGTTTGAACATAAATACAATTTGGAGATATTTTTTTGGACTTTTATGAGTGATTTGAAGTGAAAATTTTAAAAATTAACCTTTTGGAATTTTTGAAATTCCAAAAAATTCCGATATTCAACTTTAAGGGTCTATTTGGAAAGCCACTAGATAATTAGAATTGGTGTAATTACTAGGATAGTAATTATCTTAGTAATTACAATGTATTATAATTTTTACGACTTGTTAATTTATCATAATATAGTTATAATATAATTGCAAGTGTAATGTTAGGTTGCACAAGTGTAATTACACAGTAAGATTAAATTTTAAATATAAATATAATTACCAAAAATAAAAAGTTAATATTTAACAAATATATTAACAAATATAAAAAGTTATTATTTAACAAATATGTCTATAACAAATAAAAAGTTATAGATGATATGAAATTTGAAATTTAAGATACATATTATATTTTTAAATATATTAATTACTAATCATATATTTGTAGCTATATTATAAAAATAATTGACATATATCTTTTATATTAGTAATATTTTACTTCACTTAATTATAGAAACTAAAAGTAGATATTTCGTAAGAACTTATGGACAACATGATTGATAAAACGGAAAAGGGTTCAAAATGACCTTAACCTATTGAAAAAGGTTTAAAAATACCCTTCATCCACCTATTGGGCTAAAAATACCCCTCCATCCACCTATCAGGCTAAAAATACCCCTCCACCAACTATTTTGGTTCACTTATGCTCTTTGACCGTTAGGTCAATGATAAACCAATTTTTTTTATTTTTATAAAACTTAAAAAAAATTATTTTGAAAAATAGTTTTATTTTTTAAAACTAATGAACCTAATAGTACTAATTTAGTAAAGCCTTTTTTCAGTTTTTACACAAAGAATAATTTTTTAAAGTATTTTTTTTATTAAAAATAGGAAAAGAGTTGTAAAAATAGAAAAACAATGTTTCTAATAAAATATTTTCGTTTTTAAGAAACTGAAAAAAAAATATTTTCAACAAAATATTTTTGTTTTTGAAAATATTCCTTTTTCATTTTTTCAGTTTTTTTAAAGCATTTCGTTTTATTTTCATTTTTCAGATTTTTTCTTAAGTAAAAATATTTTTCTTTTCTTAAAAACAATAATATTCTGTTGAAAATATTTTTTTTTTCTATTTTTAAAAATTGAAAATATTTTTAAAATTGTTTTTTGTGTTTACAAATATATTTCAAATTTTCAATTTTTAAAGCATTTGTTTATTGGTATATTAAGTAGGGTTGAGTCATACTTCAGGTCTGCTCCAATAAATGTCAATGACAGTTTAGATTATTAACATATGTCCTCCATTCTCCTTTTGTTTCGAAGGTTAGGATTTAATTTCAATTTTTTCGCAAAATTTATTGTTAGTTTAATTTATATTAATGATAACAATTGAAAAAGATTATTCTATTGTGAGTTACCGGAACTCCCCAATTTATCTTTTGTATGTATATAACTTCTCTTTTACATGTCAAACATTATATATTCGCAATATAAACTTATTGACAATGATAATATTTTTATATACAATTATTATTTTGTGTAAAAAAGAAAAAAAGATTGTTGTTTATAAAATAGATATTGATGTCGTTATATTATATTTATTGATTATTAGAAGATGTACTACAAAAGAATGATAAAATGCGAGAATAAATGCCTTTTTAAATTTTAAATTCAAGATCAGTTTTTCAAATTTTAAAGCATTTGTTTTTTAGTAAAAACATAAAAGTATTTGTAAAAACATAAAAAAATCATTTTAATAAAATATATTCGATTTTAAAAATTGAAAAAAACTATTTTCAACAGAATATTATCGTTTTAAAAAAAAATTACTTTAAAAAAAATCTGAAAAACAAAAATAAAACGAAATGCTTTAAAAAACTAAAAAAGTGAAAAAGGAATATTTTCAAAAACGAAAATATTTTGTTGCAAATATTTTTTTCAGTTTTTAAAAAAGAAAATATTTTATTAGAAACATTGTTTTTCTATTTTTACAACTTTTTTCCAATTTTTAATAAAAAAATACTTTTAAAAAATTTTAAAAAAAGTATTTTTTTTATAAAAACTGGAAAAAAGACTTAACTAAATTAGTGGACTATTGGGTTCATTATTAAAAAAAAAGAATTTTTTTTTTTGAGTTTTACAAATAAAAAATAGATTTAGCATTGACCTAACGGTCAAAGGGCATAAGTGAACCAAAATGATTGCTAGAGGGGTATTTTTAGCCTAATAGGTGGATGAAGGGGTATTTATAGCCCAATAGGTGGATGAAGGATATTTTTAAACCTTTTCCAATAGATTAGGGGCATTTTGAACCCTTTTCCGTTGATAAAAAGATTAATATTTATAAATATAACGCCATAACGTTACTTAAATATTTTTACAAAAAAATAATCTATTAATTTGAATTGAAAAATAAACGACATGCGAATTAAATTAATAAACCAATACTACTAAAGCAAATAAAATGGAACCGAAAATATAATATAGATTCAAAAACCAACAAAGAAAAAATGTGAACATAATAGTCTCATGTAAATTTACAATAAGCTCTACATAATTTAAGTAAATACAATTCAAAAGAAAAGGAAACCATAGGTTATAACCTCATTCAACAAGGACATTTTACTTTAATGATATCAACACTATTTTAATATTAGAAAGTGTAGCTTCAAAAGTAAAATAGTAGCATAATTATGCTAAATGAAGAAAATAAAGAAAAATAAAAACACGAGCAACTACATGGAATCACAATTAATAAAGGTTGAACAATGAGAATAATATTTAAATATTAAAAAGTAATATATCATTTTAGCATAGTTAAATTTACATATAACCTCATCTAATAACAAAGTTTAATTTTAACGATATCACTCATTATAAGTCAAGTTAATGGATGACTTATTCTTTCTAAGTTTATTTTCTTAGAAAAATTAAATAATAACATAGTTAAGTATAATTAAAAATAAAAAATAATTAAGGAAAAAATAAAATATAAAAAATTATGTTGAAGCACATGAAGTAAAGGTTGGAAAATGAGAAATAAGGATAAACTATAAATAATGTGAAAAGAATAACACTTGAAAACAAAAGAATTTGAAATGTTAAAATAAAAAATAAATTAAAAGAAAAGAGATACATAGAAATAAAAGTAAATTAGAAAGAAAAGAAAATAAAATAAAAATATATATAATTACACCATGTAATTATAAGTAATTCTCAACCCCTTCTTAAAAATTAGAGATTGTAACTACAATCCCTCAATTACACATAATTACACATTAACCATATCAAATTTTGTAATTATATTTAATTATACCCAAAATTCAATTACAGAGACTTTCCAAATACACCTAAGTTAAATTTGAAACTGATTCCGAAAAAAAGTAGAACGATT